>JAQGCB010003274.1:0-10038 GCA_034698835.1 Protaphorura tricampata | reverse complement strand
GGGGTGCGTCGAAGGGTTCAGTTCTCGTCTGGCAGCCCCGTTTAAACCGGAAACCCTTCAAATATGCCTGCATCGTTTGGCGTATTCCTCCACAGCCTTTTCATGTATGGAGATCATGGACAATCTTTTCGAACTGTTCATCTAATCCATGTGTGTCCCATGGATCAAACCGCCATCAGAACAAAAGTTCAAGATCTACTACCGCATGCTACCAACATGCATGGGTCGACCCAATGGTACCAACTCCTGGCGCTCTGCTTGTTAAACATAAACCCCTGACTCATTTGGGATTGGGATTGTTTTCTCTTCATATCCGGGTGGATATGTTTGGACATCTTTTGGGAGCATTGACCTTAGCCATGTCTGTCCCAATGATCTAACCGCCTTCATGATTATCATGAAAAGTGTGCAAGTACTAGTACTACCATTCGACAATGGATTCAATGCAATGCAGTGGTAACAATTAGGATTCGATCGAGTGACTTTACATCTGAAAGAATACAAGTTGTTCTTGTTAGCTTAGACTACAATAGTCAAAAATTGTATTTTACACAATTGTACAGATTACATTGTTAATACTTTGAGCAAAACTTGTAATAAACAAGATACACATGCAATTAAAAATACAGTTCATGTTGTCCTTCGTGATTTTTTCAATTTGGAATAGTTTGTGAATTGTGCATTCAGTCCCGCAGTTGTTTGATCGACTACGGCAAACCATCTACGCTCTACGCTTTTAGTGAATACTCTTCTCAGTTCACATTCTTCACATGTGCCAAACTTTATAATTTAAGCAGGCCCGGTTGGGGTCTTAATAATACTTTTTAAATGCATTTTGGGAATTATTTTTGATCTCACCTAACAATGGAGAGTCATTGCATGCCTGACTCATTCCCACATTGCATTAAGTGGCACAGGGGACGACCTTTCGATATCTCTGGGCACAATTATTATTTCAACAGTCGAAATTCGATTGACCACTTCTTTTCAACGACCCCCCCCCCATTTGACCCCCGTTATAAGTTATAAGGATACCATATCTTGACCGGGGTCACTTTGGTGGCCTCCAGAGGTCAAATGGATAAGTCCACTGAGTTTCGGCAACACAAAAGTTGTCCGGTGGTCACTTAATGTATCGAAAGAGCCAATTTTGACGATGGCGTGCCAAACCCGATGAAAAGCGCGGTCACCCTTTTCAGAATGTAATTGCATTTTTTCAATTACAAATTACAAGGCTAAAATTACAAAATACAAATTACATTCTTAGGCAAATTACAATTACACAGGTTTTGAGATGAAATTAATTACAAATACGTAATTGTAATTTCGTAATTAATTACAAATGACACATGTAATTGACCCATCTCTGTCACAAATCCCCTGAATTCGGTCTATTTCAATTCATTTAAAAGTAACGTCATAAAAAACGTCGTACTTTTTTTACTCACTTTCGGTCAGATTGATTTCAATTTTACGAATTACGAGTGCCCATAATTTCACCCATCATTTACTCAATGCCACCGGCCTCCCATCTCAATTTCTCAAACTGAACTCACATTTTGGCTATCAGCTCCAGCTCTGCGGGAAACGCGCGGTTGGTGCGCCGCGCTATTTTCCTCTGGTCGAAAATTGTGCGGAAATTGTGATTGCGCCTTGCGGGTTTTGTTGGTTCTTTGAACTTTTGACTTTGCAATACTTTCCATTCTAAAAAAACGAAGACGCCGCGCCGTGAGGAGGGTGGAGAAGCGGAACCCTTTCAATTCTCAGAATCACAAAAATTATTCATAGGACGGACACACGGACAACGGACACCGCTTCGGAAGTCAAGTCAAGTCATCAATCATCATTCAATTTACTGCGTCATTTTTACATAATTTAACCCTTCTACAGTTGATTTTAATCAGTGTCACCAAAAAATCACACGGAGAAAGCTGAGAGTTTGCAAATAACGTCTATACTGTCTGAGTTTAGTCGTGTCGTTTTTACTCCGGAACTTCTAGAGGTAAGACAATCAATGAAAGTCATAATTAACAATAGCTTTATTTTGCATTTCGATTCATTTGATTGATTGTACGGGTGAGTTAACTTGAATGAGTAATTCAAATTCAAGAAAAGTTATTTATTGACATTTTTCACCCTACTTTCTTTGTGTCAAAATAAGCAGAATCCTGTTGTTTGTTGTGTAGTGACTTTGTATTGTCAATATGTCAATGAATTTGACACATCTTTTTCATATGTAAAATACTTGATCTGATATCTAATTTCACTGGTGGATATTATTGCAGATATACGTAGGAGAAATGGGAAGTCGACGAGGAACACTTTCGAACTTTGATGCATCGTTTAGTCGTCGTCCGACATCAGGAGCGACTAATGCCTCAATTTTAGGTGACCCACCTGGCAGGAGACAAGGAGGTCAAAGTTTTGGGAATTATGGAAGCGATCGTGATGGTCATTTTGGCGGAGGAGGTTCTGCATACAGTGGAGGTGGAGGTAGTAGACGCGAAGATTCTGCCCGTTATGACTATGACCAAGGGGAGTCACGAAGTCAAACAAGACAAGGGCAAGGGAGCAGTGGAGTTGGCTATCAAAATGTTTCATTTATAACACAAGGATTACGACCGAGAGAATCTGGCGGTAATACTGGCATGGGTCAAGGTATATCGCCATGGACTACAAGTGCCGGCAGAAGATCACCCAGTCCCGTCAGGCTCAACTTCAATCGTAATTACTTTATTACTAGAATTAACTCTTCCCTTTTTATACCCCATTTTTTGTAACACCATAAAATATTATGATCTTGAATTTTTATTTACAGGTGGGTCATCACCACAAGATTCAAGAAGACGAAATGAATCAAATGCATGGAACATGAATCGTGGTTTTGACGAACCTTTAACTCCTTTCAAGAATCCAATGCAGAGCTCGGGTCTTCAGTCTCTCGGAATGAGTAGCTTGAATTCAATGGGACAAGGCAATCAGCAAGGAAATCAACCAGTTGTCATGGTCGTCCCTCAAGCACAAGCTGGTTCTGGCGTAAGTTACAGATTTTAATTTTTAATCAAATCGTCAGTCATTTCAGTAGATGAGAGGGTCGACGGGCAAGGAGCCATTTGAGTACTCATGTATTGAGTTTAAGTTTAGCAAGTTTAGCTTGCAATAGTTCATGGTTTCTTTCATTTGCTATCCAGGGAATTATGGGAATGAATCCATTCAACGTTCTTCAGCGCGGACAAACACCAATGCAAGTTATCCTGGGAAATTTGCCAGCGTTTAATTCAGACGCTTTTGGACAGGTAACATTTAATTTAGTTCTACTTATGATATGAAAATGCTCCACAAGTTCGTCGTCACTAACCGTTCAAATTATCACTACCACGTGGACGTTGAATTATTTGTAACGACTGAAACAGTGGGAAAAGTAGATTTCGAGAATTTCCATGCATTTCATTCATATTACACTCCGTTTTACGTATGAAATTGAATGGATCTTCTGCTTGGAGTTTCTGAGGGTCAACGCCGAACGGAAGGATGGCAAATTGAAATTACGCTTTAAAACTTGTAAAAGTCTCGTTTACGAGAAGTTTTGTGAATTGATACATGATATATCCCAATTCCCGAGCTCGGCTTGTGGCTTCGAAAAAAGGAATTATCACAGAGTATACAGTCACAGTGCCAATTTCAATTCTACGATCGTGTATCAGAAGTTGAAGAATTCACGGCTGATTTTGTATCACCCGATATTGACGTTTTCCTTGGATGTCCGCAGTCCGCAGCTTGAGTACTTTTTTCACTGCTTTTTGCTTTTCACCTAACTGCTCGTTGAATGGAACATGTCGTTTCCGTTTCCATCCCATTGAGCCGTGTGCCAACCCAAGATGACAGATGATGAAAATCGAACGCCTAATCCACAAAGCACTTGTGCTGTTTACTTCATAGACATCGTGGTTACACTCAACATAGTAAATTGGAATTTAGGAGTCCTCCTGTAAATATTCGAATTCAGTCATTGTTTATTCGTGTTCCGTTTCTGGTAGGAATGCTTCTAAAGAGCGAAGAGCAAAGAATTGATAGATATAGATTGATAGAGTCTGCGACTCTATCAATTTGGAAGGAATGTTAATACCATTTCCATCCGCTCTCTGAATTCGGTCTCCGAAGTCCCAAACATTAATTAGTTTGAATTGCTTGGGATGTTCATATTTTTTAACTCACTTTTACCACTTCAGACTTCATCTTACCCATCGTTTCTTGTAATATAAATACGAGAAACAAAAATATTGAAAAAGCAACTTGGAACGATCATTGTTCGATCATCAATTAGTTATCTCATTTCTTGACTTGCCAGCAATTGATCACTGCGGCGACAAATGCTCAACTCGGTCAAATGATGGGAGGCGGAGCCGGAGTTCAAGGCCGCCAAGGAAATCAAAACCAATTCAATCGTCAGGCATTTGATCGTGATGGTTCCGATCGTTCAAGAATCGCACGACAAAGAAACAGTCAAGGAGTCGGAACCCCTTCGGGTCGACGCCCTGGCAATGACTCCATGAGAAATCTTGTACATCGGAATGGAAATCCAAGAGGTAGTAATTCGACGTCAAATGCATCTGATCGTGGGAGGAAAAGGTACTTGATAATTTAGCCTGTTAAAGCATAAGCGTACTATATAATCGTTAATAACTCTTCCATGTCCAATTGTCCTATCCCTTTCCAAAGCGCCTGACTATTTCGTTTTGGAAACAGCCGTATTAGTTCAATCTCTACGCGTTCTTTGATACTTCCACTTTGATGCTGGAAATGTTTGTGATTGAAAATGTCCTAGCGAAATATTACAGTGCTTCCTGCTCCGGACTTTTCAAAATTCGACTGTTATTCTGTCGATGGTCATACAATTATAGTTCTGGGCCGCCATGTTCAAGGCTTCTCAGTACAGCTTGACCTTTTCTTTCATTTAATCCAAATATAATATTTGTGCGTTTGGTTTTTGGCAACAGTTCACGTAAGATTCCACTGGTTTGGAATTGTAACATTGAACGAACTAAGCGTCACCACACAGAAACACCATCGTTTTACATTCAAATGTTGAGAAAAGTTTATAGCATTAAGGTCGATGCCTCTGCTCTGTGCGTAGAAAGCACAACTGGTTTGACCAAATGCTCTACACGCGTCACTTCAATTTCTTTGATAAAACGATTTAATTGCTATAGCACTATAAGGTTGACACTTACCGCTTTTTTAGATCACATTCTAATTTCAATTTTTTTTACAAATTTAAAAATAAAGAGGGTTCTCGGAACGTCAAACTAACGATGTGGACTCCAAGAGATTCCGATCAGGGCAAGCACAAACAGGAAAGTCTGGAAATAAGGACAAGGGAGGAAAATCCTCAGTCTCCACTTCTACGAAAACCCATCAGGGGCAGAGGAATAACAAAAAGTCAAACAACAATAAGACTTCAACTGCCACCGGCAACACCGCTACTCCGGCGAAAGCAAGTGATACAAAAGTGAAACCGGAGACAAAGACCGAAAATGCGGAGGCTGGGAAAGACGAGGAGAAGCCTGAAGTCGTTGAAGTATTGGACGACGAGGAGAAGGTTTCCGCCGAAGGGAAAGAAGAATCTGTTTCACCGAAAAAAGCTACGGAAGAGAAGCCGAAGAAAAAATCTAAGTATGAGGAAATTCCTACAGAGCTTTTGGTGTGCAAGATTTGTCAGAAAGCGATGAACGATTCAGGGGTATGTTAATAAACAATCAGAATTTCTGGACTTGTTTTCAGGCTTGACTAGATTGTAACACTTAACATTTCTCAGTAGCACCAGTGATGGTTCTAGCAGTCAGCATTATAACATACAGTGCTTATAAAAGTCGACACAAATGAGCTAATTGATTTTGTTAAATTCAATGTATTATTAAAATACGTTTTTATTTCAGTCTTTTGAGTCTCATTTGAATGGACGGGCTCATCAGGCTCTAGCTAGAATTCTGGACCTTCGCTTCAAGAAACGAGTTGATATTTTGATGACTGATTCCAAGGTGAGTATAATTTGTATATTCTATCTTTTCTTTCCTTGTAAACATAAATTTTAAGTTTGAATTTTGTTGCACAGCTCAATGAGGAAGAAATTGCTATTGAGATCGAACGTCAAAAACGTGCTGGGAAGCAGACTCAGGGTGGAAACAAGAATAAAAACTTTTGTAAAATGTGCGATTGCAACTACGCGGTCAATTGGGGAACGCATAAGCTCAGTCTCGGACATAGGGTAAGTTCTAAGAATTCTGGTTCTATAATTTTTAATAGGAATTAAAAAGTTACCTAGTCCATAACAAATACTCTTAAATGTACAAACAGGTGTTAAAGGAGTTTCTACACCCGTCGTGTCGAATTTGCGATATAAACTTTACTAACAGGCTGGATTGGGTAAATCATCTTACGGATGCTGGTCATTTGAAAAAACTTGTGCAGTTGAAGCAAGAGGGAAGAGATTTAACTGAAGAGTATTCCATTACTCAAGATCAATTATATTCAGTTTATCTTGACATGAGCAAAGAGGAGCACGTGCCGAATTGTGTTTCAGTTAGAAATGCTAACTGGAAAATCCCATCTAAGGAGGATTTGAAAATGATTCTCGACAGTGACATGCGAGACTTAATTGGTCCAAATGAGGAAATTGTCATTCCACCCAATTATGATTCAACAGTTTCCTACGGTTGGTTCTAAACATTTCATTACTCATTCGGTTCCAAATGTGGACATATTTTAATGACCACATTTTGTTGTTTCAGGAGCTAACGCCATCAATGATGTAAGCGGCTTTTCTTGCAAAATATGTCGGTCTTACATTTCTTCTCCAAAAGAGGTGGAAGTTCATTGCAAGTCTCAGGCACATTTTGGCGCTTACTGTGGTTTTCTTCGAAAATTGGTAAATTATTTTGCGAATTACCCAGACTTGATGTATCGAATGGATATCCGACCGTTCAATACAGGTGTGAAAATATTTAAACATATTAACTGAAAACTAGGCAAAGCATCGTGAACAACTGAAAGAGGAAGCGAAAAAGGCGGAAGAGAAGGCGGCGGCTGAAGCTGCTGAGAAAGAGAAAAAAGAAAAGGCTGCAGCAGAAGCGAAGGATAAGAAAAAAGACGAATCACAAGCAGAAGTTGATACTGAGGATACGCCACAGGCAAATGGTTAGTGTCCAACTATTGTAAATTGAATTTTAGCAGTTTTTCGTTTTACTTAACTTATAATCGTATTTTTGACGCTAAGTTTGATTTAGCGCAAGTTAACAAACCCAAATGCGACAATTACATTTTATTGAATGCATTTACAGATTCGGCTGAGGGAAGTACCGAAAACATGGATGCAGATCATATGGAAGTAGTCGATGAGATTAACGGAGATGATCCTAGCATAATTGAAGAAGAAATGAATGGAGACGAAGAATACAACGTTGTCGAAGATGAGGTAGCAGGTGAGGATGGTGTGGAAACACCCGACGAGCAGGCCAGTACTTCACCAGCTAAAGAAGTCCCAGCTGTTGAGAATTCTCCAAGGAAGGGACGGGCATCCGCATCACCTCAGCGTGCGGTTACTCCAAAAGTTGAAGTAGCTGCCGTTGGTGAGGTGAGTCCTCAAAAAGTTGAGACGAAACCTGTTAAGGTAGAAGCTGAAGAGCTACCTCCAGCTGAACCTGTGAAAGCAGATGCTGTGGCAACTCCAAATGCAGCGAAAGCAACCCCTGCCGGTGCTGCAGCTGGGAAGGCTCGCTGTTCTGGAAGAGGTACCACCCCGACAGCACGTGGTGCGAACAATGCATCAAATCGGGTAAATAGTCATGATTGATTTTGCGTATTCTTAAATTACATTTTTTGTTACAGGATGGAATACATAATACATCAGTTATAGTAAATTAAAGGATTTTGATTTGAAGTACTCTTTGCACTTTATTGATTACAGCAGCCACAAGGAGCAAGGGGAAGAGCACGTGGCGTCGTCCGTGGGAACACAGGTGGAGCGGGACGCCGTGGTGGGGGTGGGTTTGAAAGATCTAGGGGGAGGGGTCGTGGGTTCCGTTAAAACCGAAGCACAATTACTTAACTACTCAATTACTTTCTGTTGATTTCACAATTTCTGATAACGTGAACGTGGGTTATTTTCGGATAAGAAATGAAGTACATGGATATACTAAACTAACGGCGTCTCTCTCCTCTGTGCGCCCCCTCCTGCTTATACCTGTTACAATCTTTCGTATCTATCTTCTATCATGTGAATCATGTCTCATGTCTTGTGAACGTTTCCTTTCTACCGTTTATTCACAGGAATTTCGGAATACTCGAATTCATATTAATTATGATAGGGCATCCTAAAAAGCCATTAATTCAAAATTTAGCTCATAATGCGTCCTGTTCAGAGTGTGACTTGATGGATGTTTCGAAAGAGCCATGATTGTCGAATTCAGATTGACTTGACATGAACCCATGACCTTTTGGGTTCTACTTTTTAGTACTTCCATCCACCTCATTCGTGCATTCAAATTATCCCATTTCATCATAAAATTAATTATTTGTACTGATTAGGAAAATTAGGATATGTTCCAGATTAAAAAATTAAATCAGAAATGTGTACTATTATTAATCAGTAGACTAGCTAAGTGTTGTAAATTGCCCTCTATAATTTATTTTACATTCATTTCATAAAATCTAAATATATATTACTGTTTGTTAACACCCAAATTAATATTATGCAACCTTCCATTTCTCCACGTGCTCACGTGTAAATTGTAACATAGTATAACTTCAAATATTGGAATCTTTGTAGGTCATGTTTACTTTCACTGAATAAAAAAAAGTTTCTTTTTGAAATAGTGTGATTTATTTAATCATCTGAATTGTATGCAAATAGTTTGGTGTATACTTTTTTACAAGAATTTAACAATTTGTAAAATTGAACATTATGATGATAAAGATGAACTGCTGTGAACAGTGATCTCCGGAAACACAAAAGAATTCAACGTCCGGTCCGGTTTCCTTTCATTTCTAACGATATGATGTCGTATTTTGTCAATCACAAAAAATAAATCATCCAAAGCCCAACAATCTAATGCTTTATGACTTTGAAATCACGAATGATTGATTCCGTTGGAATTCTTGTTAACCGATTCGGGTTGAGTTCTTCCATGTTTACGGAGATCACAGGACACAGAAGTCTCGACTGTCGCAGAATTTTCTTATTGATAATGGAAATGGAATCTTCTAAGGTGGTGGTGAATAATCATGAGACAGCTAGGATTCCAAATAAGTTTGAAGGAATTCAACAATGGTGTCGGTGTCCCATTTCGTGATTGACAATGTCTCTTGAGCTACACCCTCTGAATCAAACAACCGAATTTGAGGCATTTGACCTCCGAGGTACTTCACTTGAAGATTTGGAAACTTCCCCGGTCTGTCGCTTTTCACAAAAGCTAAATAAAACAAAATTGTACAAAGTTAATTTCAGTTAGTCAAGTGTGTAAGTTTACAGGGTGGTTCATAACATAACATAACGATATAATTTAAACAAACCTTGGACCTGTGGGAAGCTTCCCAATTTTCATCCGCATACTTCGAGAGTTGCCTTTGGATATTGTTTAACACTAGGCTTTTCTTTATCTCCCGGATCGGATGACTGACAACATTGATAACATGACTCCCTAAATCATTTAGAAAATTTGGATTATTGGTATCACTGGCTCACAACAGCGATTTCGATTTCGATAAATAGAAAGTAAGTTGTAAAAAATTACTCCAAAGCGTTCAGTTCATATTTTGGAAGCAAGTCACAAGAAGAGCACTGTAAATTCATTCGGTTGAATCCAAGTTTCAAACATTCTTCAGCCGACAGCTCACCCTTCACACAGGAAATCTAAAATACAGGCCAGAAAATATAATTAAGTAGTTTTCTTAAATACATATTATTAGGGAAAAGGTACCCCTAGTAGTAGGGAAACACAGGGGTCACGGAGAAGGACCGGATATATATATTTTTGAAAGTTT
>JAQGCB010003273.1:0-10038 GCA_034698835.1 Protaphorura tricampata | reverse complement strand
AAGAACAGAGAATATCCGAACCGATCTGAGATTTAGCAAATCAGATTGTTTTCAAGCTGGTTGGCTTCAGATCTAATCGGAACTATTAATATCCGGTTACCTCTGTCTGTTCTGTATGACGTAACAGATACAATTGTGTAAATATTGATAATTAGATATTACTATTATTGAACATTTCATTTTTAGTCCACAAAGTTCAGGAATATACAATGAGAATCATAAGGTTTTGCAATTGCCGAAAGGGAAAAGTCACGAACCCCACTTTTTCTTTCAGGGCTGTTACACTACTGCTTAAGTTAGACAGGATAATCAATTAGTTTTATAATTCATTGAGATTAACTAAATTACCGTTTTAGAGTTAAGCGTTCACATGCACATTTGACGGTTTACGAGATATCAGAATATTTGATTCCATTAGTCGACTGGCAGTATTTGTTTATGATCAATATCGAAATTATAATTGGTTCTCGTAACTAAAACGGGCTTGTGGCTGATTTACCTGGTTCACCAAAAGGTATAAAATCTTTTATTAGAAATATTTGGATGGACGTGAAATCACTTTATTGTGTAAACAAATACTTGCTACGAACTGAAATATGTACTTTATATATTCTGAACAATCTTATCGAGTGGTGTCTCAATACGAACAGACCATCTCTCGTCACTCCTAATCCCTGACAGGTGGTCACGTTCTATTGGTACACCGCGTATAGTTCCCAAATTGACCAGTTTGTGTTAATTTTTAACTCTATGAAAACTGAAGTTAATCCAGCCATGTTAACATATGCGTAGTGGTAAAGTTTTGTCGATTCTTCGTTATGGGTAGAGATGGATCTGTCAGGCAGACAATGGCCCTTGACATTTCCCCAAACAATTTGGGTGACCTTCCTTACGTCAATTCAATTTAAATGCAAACGTATTCTGCGCAAAAAAATATGAAAGATGTTCGAACTTTCCGTACCCGTGAACGAGAATTAGCAGCTGTGTTTCTTTTAAATAACTGTTTGACAATATGATCAACGTTATACGCACCAGACACCTGTGAGTGCACATAATTAAAAATCCAAATAAAATCTACTGGGTCAAGATTTTTCTATAAAATACTTGGTCAAGGTGTCCTCTAACATTAACATTGAACATTGTATTTAACTAGACAAGAGAGTACTGTGCATAATGTGCATTCATAAAAGGTTTGAATCATACGTAAAACTTTAGTCTTATGAGTTAGGTAGTTAAACTTCTCACGCGTTCAAAGAATAGTTCATTTAAATTAAAACAGACTCATGGTCTAAATCTAAATTATAGACACGCGAAATTTTGACTGTAATGTAATTTGATTCACTCTTGTGAATATTCTCCATCCGTCCCTCCGAATAACATATTCCGGATTCTGGACAACAACGCGTGCTAAGGTTGAACTCCTAAATAAAAATTCTCTTGCAGTAACAACTTTGTTATCGCATTCAGTCACCCCGTGCCAAAAAATAAGTACAGTGTGTTGAAAGAACGTCATTATGTACAACAAGGACGAGGTGGAGGGTGCATGGATGTTCAGGTTTTATAATTGATACATATAATGCGATATTTCAAGAACAATGCGTGGCTATAAAAGTTATGATAAAGTGCACTGGAGTTGAGGTCATGGCGTCACACAACCTTGCCACCATCGGGAAGCCTTTTAAGAAAATCCGAGAGGATAACTTTGTACTGTCGAATTCCCACTTTTATTCACACACTTTGTCCAATCAGTATCCAGCAATATCCTGTTCAATCTCAATCAAGTACCTATACAATTCTCTGTTGAATTGGAGGATAAAAACTAGACTTTTGTAATGTTAGGTCTATATACTTCGAAGCTGAAGATTGGCACAAAAGTTGCAATAAAAAGTGGTATTCCTTGAACACTAGAATCAAGAATAGGATTGTAGTAGCTAATCTACATATACTGCATAATCTACTGTACTATAATATAAGCACGTCTTGGGTTGACTATTGAAGTACACGTTATTAATTTGTAAACCTAGACTAGCAGCAGTACATCATCAACATCGAAAATAATTTGTTTAATTCCTGAACACCGATTCCTTAATATTTTGCTAACACTTTACCACTATCCAAGGAGATGCTTTAAAATCGTAATGACGACATATGTTAAAAATATGAGGCAAACTCACATCCGTTGGATCATCTTCATCTTCTAGATAAATGAGGTGGAGATATGTACGGATTCTTTCTTCCTGGCTCTCATATAATTTAAAATAAGATCAAAGAATCAGAAATCAAGTCTTTTGTTGTCGGAAATGCTATAATTGTCACTATATAAATCAGACTCAGATAGCATTCAAAATCTAGTATTTGATTGTTACGTATACAACGCCTTGAAAATTATTTAAACGAGATCAAGCGTTGATTGTTTAACAATAAACAGGTGATATACTTAATTCTGTGAATAATTCAATGAATATGAATTACTATGATAGACAGAGACAGACGAACAACGCAACCAAGCAGTGCTTATTGACTATTTCAAAGTAAGACAATTTCCCATTACCGATTTTCTGTGATGGGGGCTCAATACCCCTGACAGACATGTTGTATTGGTTGTTGTAAGAGGTATTTCTTCACATGAGCTTTGTCTTCGCCATATTTTAGGATACAATCCCTGGTCAAATTAGAAAACAATTACAGCTATTCTTATATAAATATGCGATCGCATTGACTTCGCGAAGTAGTAGTTGTAGTTTGGCTGCATGTTTCTAATGTAATACGTGTATTCTCTGCAGGGGCACTGTGACCTGGAGAAAATCCGGAACAAAATCCTCTATGGAGTCGTGGAGAAAGTTATGAATGGAGAAAAAATGTATGAGAAACTGAAATGGTTGGCCGGACGGAGACTGACTTACTCCGTATGGGAAAGAGTCGACAACTTCGACATCAAAAATCATGTGCGATTACTTGGAGATCCAATCGGGAATTCCACTGATATGAAAGCTACTTATACAGAATCTCAAGTCTTTGAAGAAATTAGCAAATTTTACGATCATCCATTACCAAAAGATAAACCTCAATGGGAGACACTCGTAATTCCTAACTATATTTATAACGATGAAAAGAAGAGGAATGTTGAACACTATGGACTGATTTTTAAAATTCATCATTCGATCATGGACGGAGTTTCGGCTGGATTTCTTTTACAACATTCTTTGGCTGACACTCCACCGAAATTGACGATTGACCCAATGGCACCACTCAAACTGTCTTTCATTCAGAAACTACTGGGCTATACATTCATGCTCATTTTTGGACTGCACGAGGCTGTGAGTTCTTTCACACTTCAGGAAAGTAATTGCTTTCATGGACCAGCACTCACTGGACCCAAAAAATTGGACTGGTCAAGACAAATTAATTTAGACGCACTGAAGTACATGAAAAATGCAACAAAGTCTTCAACTACGGTAAGACGAATAAAGGTTTTTACAGGTTGCCCTCATTGCCTCGCAACGTTGGGCCACGGTCACGGTTAATTTCCAGAACTAGTGTGCTACATCTTATTCAACTCTAACAACTCTTACAAATATTTTGGAACTTCCAGGCAGTTTTGGTGTCCGCAATGGGTGCATCTCTAAGAAGCCTCGCCAGAAAGAAAAATTTACTTGTTCCAGCCAAAATTAATTCGGCAACGACTGTAGCAATTTTACCGTACGCTAATATGAAACCACAAAACAGGTAAATAATTACAGTAATTCAACCTGTAGAATTTTATGGAAAAAAATAACTCTTTGTCTAAACTTTCTTCTCGTTAAGATTTACGGTCGTCCTACTTCCAATGGAAATTAAATTGGAGACAACCACGGATCGAATTTTGTCTACACACAAAGCTGCCCTCGTCTTGGCCAGATCTTCAGGTCCACTGGTCAACTTTTATTTAATGCGACTTTTGGGTCAAACTCCGGCTGTATTTTGTGAACTATTTATGAGACTTCTTCATTCAACTATGCTCATGTCAAATGTACCTGGGCCATCCGAAAAAGTAACTTTATTTGGTGGTCATGAACTGGTTGATGTAGCATTTTGGACACCACTGAGAAATCATATCGGTATGATGACACACATTTTAATTTATGCACAGAATTTTTAACAAATCAATTCATTATCGGCCTGTTATTTTATGAGTATGGTAAATTCGTGTACACACGCCATTTTCTATTATGGTTTTTATCTTCGACTGATCTAAAACAATATTTTTCAACGTTAATATTAAATGCAATAATTAATTTGACTTCCAGGTGTTTCCATGAGTATGTTCAGTTATGATGGACAACTTCGAGTGTCCATGGTTGGAGACTCAGCCGTTTTTTCAGATCCAAATGACATTCCAACACTCATCTCTGAATTTGAGAAGGAAATCATTGCAACCGCAAAACTTGCAGGAATTGATTCCAATAATTGTTTTGCGGCCACTACCACAACAAGTTGACATACTTTTGACCTCAAATAAGTTCCTGCGAGCTCGCACATGTCATGTTGTGCCCAGCCAAGCCATGCCATGACATGCCATGTCGCCTTACGCATTATCAACCATTTTTTTCCATAGTTGAACTAAAATGTTAAATGCTAATAAGACAAACAGGAAAAAAAAGTGATTATTGATTAATTAATGTATTGTTGTACAGGTACGTGTACTGCGTTACGTACGTGCACATATGGACGAATGTACTCGTTTGTTTTACACTAAAAGAGTAAGATAAGACTTAATAATAATATTGTGGTGATGATCATAGGGTTTTGAGTTGTGGTGATATTGTAACAACTCATGTAAAACGTACTTTTTTAAATTAATTTAACCAATCAAGAATACAATTACAATGCAGGAATGGAATAATTAAGGAAAGTTTTCCGGAGATATACATATGTATTATGCTGTCTCGCGAGCACGCACACAGCACTTTTAGATTGTCTATGCAAATTGACTTCTTAACTTAAGACCAACGTTCATTATTTAATAATTTTGATTACAAACGTGATCTGTACTATTTTGTGTGTAATTAAGTATTTATGTTACCATCAGAATGATGTATGGAATTGTTCGTGGATTAAAGTAAAAGATAGCAAAGGGAGTTACGTTTTTAATAAAAGTGTGTACATTATGAAAAGGATTTGCGGAGATTCTAAGGGTGGATTCGATTGATCGAATGGTTGTCCATAAAATTACCAAATCTGTGTTTCAAATTCTATCATCGTCCAAATGATTAGAACACTACACTGCCTTCTTTTGAAACCACCAGATTCTTCCGTACGGGAGTAGTTGTTCTGAGCATAACTACGGGACACCCTGTATACTATAATTCTCTTAATTTGTTTTAACTCTTTAAAATTTGACCTGTTTGAATGTAAAACTTACACAAACGACAAAAAAAATAAGAAATGGGAAAAACGCAAATAAACTAGATTTGATTTTAAGTAGACAAAGTAGACAGGCGTTCTTCGAGAAAAAATAATAGATAAGTCTATCATTGGAAACATTTCTGTAGTTTCAGTAGATGTCAATATGTCTGTAACAACTGTTCTGAATAGTTTAGCATTTGACACTATAATTTCAGGTTGGACAGACGTTGAAGTGAAGACACAGAAGTGGGATCTCTTTCCTTGGAATTTTCGACTAAAAATTTTCACAAGGCCCTTTCAATCATTCGGCCATTGCGCTGCTGATACCTGATTGAAACTCAAATTAAGATATTCAGATTTCCGAGCTGCCGAGCTGAGCTGAGCATTCTTCCTATCTTGAATCTAGACTAGGCAAGACGGGTATCAGAATAAAAATAGTTCCACAAAATACATTGACATAATATTTGGCAATAGTATGCTGGCCGTTTATTCTAGAAATTAGTACAGCGCAAGACTTTTAAACTTCACATAAACATTGCTAATACTCCAAAATAAATCTGAACGTTAGAGACTGGAGATTTAGAAGTGTTAAACTAAAAGGTGTTTACGTAAGTATTAAGGTAATCTCTTTCGTTGAAAACCATCAATGGTTACATATTTTACATTAGGTTATTGTACAACAGTAGAACTGAAAGACAAAATACTTCACAACAAAAATGCAGGACTGACACGATGACCAGTCGTGTTTAAAAAATGGACTTTCGTAGATACATAAAATGTAAATACTAAATGCAACAACATTCATTTACATCAAATCAACACACACACACTTATTTTCTACTTAGCAGCAGAGCAGCAGTGTCTAAAAAACTAAATTGGAATAAATAGATTTAAGTCATATTCTGATCATCAGTGGGGTGATCCATTTCAACATCTTCATCCTCCATAATTTCAACTTCTTCAGTAGGAATGAATTTTTTCTTCTTGTCATCATCCTCATCATCACCCTCATCTTCTTCCATTAATTTCCTAGCTAATTTGACTGCATAATACTCATTATAATGTGCTTTCCTTTTAGTTTCAAATACTTTCTTTTCTTCAGTTGATGGTTCTGGCTCTGAGTCCGTGTCTGAATTTCCATCTTCAAGTTCAAAATCACCCTGGAGTGATGCTTTTCGTGCGGCGGTTAGGAGACTTGAATTGATTCTAAACACACAGAATACGAAATATCATAGATTAGGACCTATTTTAATTAATCCTGCTCATATTTTTATACTAATTAGTTGTAAAACTTAATTCGATACAGTAATTAATTAAGTTACCCGTCACGTAAAGCGTCTGGGTCAACTCCTGCACAAAGTTCACCACTTCCTTCCCCAGTTCCTTCATCCAAATAGTGGAAAGGAGTTTTTGGCTCTTCTATTTTCATATGACCATAATCTTTGTCCGCTGGATGTAATGTTTCAATTATATTCATTTCATCAAATTTTGTAGCTTTTCTGTTTGAAAAAGTAAACAAAATTAAATTTAAAATCTTGAGATTCTTTCGTAACGCATTTCCATTTTTTTCAATCCCTCTCGTCTATGGATGAATAGAAAGTTGTAGAAATTAAATTATTTGAATAGTTCAACCAAAAATTTTAAATTACAGTTCTGACATTCCCAGTATGCTAATTCATTCATATTTTAAAAATTTTATTATTTATATTTTTTTTTATATTTTTTGTACTTACGATAATGCTAGTTTATTCGCAGCCAACGTCCCCAAAGTGGAAGTCGGTGGAGATTCAACACGATCAAAACTTGAACTTTGTTTCAAAATCCCTTTCGGAGGTTTTTTATTCAAATTTTCAGACATTGTGACTAAAAATTATGAGATCTTCCGGCACTATCACTACTAAAATTTCCGCTTCCTTCCAAAGTTGGAAATTCAAGGTTCCAATTTCCAAAACTCCAAATCACCAACTTTTTACTTCTTCCAAAAAAAAAACCTCAATGTCTCCTAAAATTCAGAATCCGAATACTGATATCTCTCTTGTTCTAAATCTGAACTGTCTTTCAAAATTTGGAATCCCGCCCGCCCGCATACATAAATTCTTGTGATTTTTTAATTTCAAAAAAAGCAATTTTTTTTGTTTTCATTAGTTATTTGATTTTGATATGAAATTTTGTTTTGAGACAGGTCAAAAAGTAAGTCGTGCTAAGAATTCTCGTCCGTAGCGCTCAAAATTGTGCCAAACCAATCTCATTAATTCGGAGGAGAGTGTGACAGAATGTGGGGCAATCCTCGTCCACCCAACACGCACTTCCCATGCACATGTATGCATTCGCAGAATCCTAGAATCCTAGAATCTCCTAGAAAATATTTTATGCAAAAAGTACGCTTTGAGATACGCAATAAATTCCAAGAACGCAGAAGGAACTCGGAAAACGCAAAATAATCCGGACAAACTAAAAAAAGAGAGAGAGTGAGTGTAAAACGTAAAAAATCGGAATTGGTAAAAATTTCGGAATTCACGCAATGATAAAATTAGGCCAATTGATACACTCAAAATTACGAATACTAATACAGAAGAGAAAAAATTGCAACATTTTACTGGAACACAAAATTAAGTTCAGAAAGTTGAGAGAATGTGAAAATTATCGACCCAAAATGTCATAATTGAACTTTGGTCTCGAAAATCAGAATGGATAGACAAACATTTCATTTTTTACATTTCAGATAGGTAGTGATATAATTTGGGTCAAACTCAATTAGTTTTTGCACTAATTTTTTTTCCTCTCAAAAAGTAGAAGAAGTGGAGATGAAACCTAGTTAGGAATTAGAAGCTTCATTGATTTTTCAAATATTCTTTGTTGCCTCTGAATGTGAACATAAAATTCCTTCGGTAAAAATTTCAAATTACAATAATTTGGTTCCTCAATTGTATCAAAAGAAAGGTTATACGGAAATAATATACGTCTCTGTACGCACGAATTACCGACAAGTCAAAAATTATTTTCATCTAAATAGTTGCAGTTAAAATAAGTTCAGAAAATTATGCATAGGTTGGTACTACACACTAGTCTTCATTACAACCTTTATTGAACACAAATTCTTTGGTTTTAAATACAAGTGTCACATTCATTACTGTACAGAACAAGACTAGGAAGATTATCAAAAATTCACATATGACTCAGATTTCTAAACTAAACGTAATAATCCATGTCCTATATCGGTTAAATAACCTTAAAAAATGTAGAAGTAGAGTATAAATTAATTTTGGTTTACATTTAGCACTCAAGAGTTATAAAAAACATTCAATTGTAACATTTCTGTAAATATTCCTGTATAAAATCGGAATCCGATCCAATTACTTATTCATCCCTTGGCTGATCTTGACTAAAAAATAAAATAAAATTTACACAGTTAAGATATTTTTGCCTCAAGAACTCAATTCATTCAAAAATTATGAGTGTGATTTTAATACTTACACTTGGAGTATTTCTTGGAGCAGCTTGGGCCATTAAATCAATTACTTCAACTTCATAATGTATAGTCTGGTTCATGGCTACGAGTCCTAAATCATCACCCCGTGAAATATGAATTGATTCATTCGTGCAATTCGTGACCCAAACTTCTAAATCCTTCCCTGGGTCAGTAATCAAGTAGTCTGTGGAATAAAACAACAATTTATCACGTAATATAAATTATAACCTTACAAATCATAAATTACGACATACTTGACGTTGAGAATTCATGGTGGGGATACACGTAGACACGGAAGCCCTGAATTCCTGAAGTTGATACCCCGGTTAGGAATACTTCGGAACCATTTGGACCAATCGTACAATCTCGAGGACTGTGGACAATAAATAAGTGTTAATAAAAACTCAAAAACTTTTGTAAAGTTACCGGGTAGTGAAATAATACAAGCTGACCTCCGCAAAATCCAACCCGTCGAACGTTCACTTTTGGCTGGGTCAAATGCTTCATCATTCAATTTGGTAAACTTCAAACTCTCAATATTAGATAACCTCTGACACATCATCTTACACACATTTGTTCCACGTTCAATATGAATCGATTCATGTCCAAAATTCCAAAGTTTAATTTCAAATGGTCTACCTTCAGTGTCAGCTAATAGTCGAGCTGCGGAATAAACACAATTCTAATTCACATTCAAGTTTTTAGCAATCATTTTTTTACACAATCTTAATTTGGACTTACGGAGATAAAGTGACAAAAATCTTCCAACTGGGTAAATCAAACCACTCATACGATCTGGCATACGAAATCCAACTCCAGTTGAAACTGACGCAGTCTGTCCAGGTTCTATCGTCACATCATCGTCACTTTAAAAAGAATAATTGATTTTTGTATTGTAATTAAGATTTACAAACATTTCAAGAATTAAATTTGGGTGTACCTTTTAAATATGTAATGAATTGCATCTTGCCGTGAAGGAATTGTTGCAGTCTCAGTGAATGTTTCCCATACAATTCCATCTGCCATAATTATTTAATTGATTGATTCACTCGTTTCAGTTTAAGGACCAAACCAAAGTCTTCTCTATTTTATTATGATTGCCTGTGAGCAGATCGTCTGATGTAGAATCCAATGCTACAGTTTTAGAATTACAATCTGGTTCATTAAGACTTATCTAGTGCCCT
>JAQGCB010003272.1:0-10038 GCA_034698835.1 Protaphorura tricampata | reverse complement strand
TCCAATAACGGTAGTTGATTTGGTCTCTTCTTTTTTGGTGGGTTTTAGCTCATCGCGTGGAACAATGTCAATTAGAAAATCGAACTGGTCATACTTTGTGATAGCCATTGCAATGTCATTTCTCTGGAATTCAAATTAAACATAGAGATTAGAATAGATCATAAAATTCGATTCTGTGTTCTAAAAATATACATCCTTAAAATGGTTTATTAGATACATTTAGACAGTTAATTCACCTGTAAAGTCCTTCTCTTATTGTCCTCTGTATGAATCCAAGCCCTTAGTGTCAACTCATGTATAAAAATTTCAGCTGCTTTCGCAAAGAGGACTGGAGCTTCTGCACTGATCATTTTTACGTCTTCATCTAACTTCATGATTTTCTTAATTCTGGCCAAAGGTAATTCTTGAACTCGCAAGTCCGCCTGTAAAAACAGTTTAAAAAAATTAGGTACATAAATTATTCGTCCATCCACTTCCACTCTTAATGCCCATAAGTCAACCAAATGTACTTGAGCATTCATTCACACTGTAAAGCAATACTAAAAAAACTAAAGATGGTGGTAAAAAAAGAATACCAGCCAGATCTTAATACGCAGGTGCAGGTGGGTGGTCGCTTAGCTCAGGCTTTCCCTTTCCTCAGAAATTAATCTTAATCTTAAGCCACCCGTTCTTCACACATTACTCGTAGGCACATTGAGATTTCAGAGCACTGAGCTCGAGCATTATCAACACTAAACCTGTGTTACTTCCTGAGCGACCACCCGCGCTATACGACCAACAGTCAAGCATACGTAGTAACATATTGTGGTTACACATTACAAAACTGCTCAGCTATTCAACTTCGGCTTCCGGTGCTCATTTATATTATTCGATAAAAAGAAAACCTGCTCTAAGGGACCACCCATGCACACATAGCTTAGCGACCGCGAGAGCAAATATTCGGACGTCGAAAGGTCGAAGTATCCGAAGATGATTCAGATTTCGGATCATGATCCATTTCAATTTGTTTGACAATTATTACTGTTTACTTAAAACTAGACTGGACTTTATAATGACTTACACTTGTCAAGACTTTGATTTGATTGATGACATTCGGCCAAAATTCCTTGAGGTCTTGTTGAGCATCTGATGGGCCCGTAGGTGACACGGAAGGTGCATGTGGATTATGAGTTCCAGCCATTTTTGCTTCTGATTGGTTTTATCTTTTGGACGAATAGAAATGTTTGGAACAAAGAGATGATTTTCGTTTTCGTTTGTTGTGGCTGTGATAGCTCGATGATCAGAGTGTTTGATTTTGTGTTTTCTGTCGTGGGTTTTGAACGGTTGACCTCTCGGACGATGATTTGATGATTGGACTCCCGTGTCCTCCGTTCTATTTTCTATTTGATCCAACTCTCAACACTCCAACCAATCCAACCTAATGGAGTCGCGTCCACCGTCCAATCTCAACCACAATTCACATACACTCTACATCCACAGCTAGAATGGTCACACGGCCACGCCCACGATACCCGTCAGGGAATGGACAATTTGAGACGTCATGATTCAAAACAACGGTTGGGATGAGATGAGATCTACAGTAACTCCATCCAACCCCTGGGAACCTCAGTCTGACGCAGTAGTCACAAAAAATTCTATGTTCACGACAGGTGGGTCAAAATAATTTGAATTTAGGATCGGATCGGAAAAATTAAAATGTTAGTTTTGGGCTAGTGAGTCGAGTCTTCCTGTTGTACGACAATGTGTATGATAACATTGGAGAAAATCAAAACTACAATTTGAAAAAGAAACTACATTCATGAGTCTACCGCAAGAGTGTAGGTATTACTAATTGTGGTCAAGGGCTCCATCCCTGTTGTGGCTGGCAACAAGTGTTTTTGCATGCTCTGAAGAACTTTCGCATTACGTACGGCGAATAATATGGCGTTTTGAAATTAATGTTTTTTTTTTTTAAATTCTCTTTATCTGAAACTTAACTGACTACCTATACAATCCAGCCCCTTTTTAGACGTGACCTTATACGTGAACGTAACAAAGATATAACGTGATAACGATTGAAAATCTTAGAAATCTACTCCCCGCCGTGCAGCAATTTATTGTTCGTCTAATCTAGACTTCGATCCTATAGTAAATACTCCTTACAACAACATGATTAAAATGTCATATCGCCGGAACCTATGATATCCAAACCATCGCCATTGTCCCCTGTCATGCTAGATATATTTCCAATCGAAATATTTTTTAAACACCGTATAAAACTAAACCACGTTAAAATGCTTTGGAAAAGTTAATGATAAATGTTCTACTTCTAAAGAAGAAAGACGAAACCAAATGAAACGTGAATTTGATTCTATCAGTAAAACCTATTAACTAGGATAGTGTACTTTATAAGGTAGTGGTGTAATGAGTTCTCTCTGTTTACTCAAAAATGTAGTCAAAATGGACTATTTTCTAACCCAATAACTTTTATTTGAAAAGTGTATGGAATTTAGTACGGTTGTCGTCTGTTCTGTACAAACAAACATGTTGACTTTTTAGATTTTTCGGATAAAGACGTGAACACAAGTCTCGTTATCATTGTTGTTCTCTGGGCTCCAAATTAGCATGTGTCATGTGTTGAGTGAGTGGGCCTTTGCTTTGGTCCGTACTCGTGACTTGACTTTTAAAAACGCGCTACATTTTTGTATCATTCTGAATCTTCCAAATTTTCAAAATTTAAGTTGTGTCAAAATTTTGAAACTAATTCTAAATTTCTTAAAAATTGTCTAGTTAATACTCACGATAAACGCTGGTACGTTTCATTTTATTTCAGACTCCTTGCCCACTGAGGATGGTAAAGAATATCCCAGTTTTCTTTTCGTTAACAGTATTTTTTTTGAACTGACAGGTAATTTCAAAAGAAATTATTATCTGTCACTGTGTTTTGTATTTCGAATTCCATTAATTTTTTCCCCTGAAATGATAATTTTCGTATGCGTTTTTTCAGGCGATTTTGACAGTCTAAGGGCAAGTAACGGATCTAAAAATTCTACACGATCCAAATCCCAGGATATTTTGATTAAAACTGATATTTTGTTGGATTGTTTTTAACAACAATGGCCATGGCGGAAAGCAATGATAATTTGATGTTGTAAGTTTGTAGTATTTTATAGTCAATTTGTACGTAATCATAACCTGACGCCTGACACAATTTTATTTTTTGAACAGAGTGGAAACAGCTGAACAAATCTTTGTGTATCCGGAACAATTCAAAGTTGGGGAAAAGTTTATGGTTATCAATCGTTCCACGGATGAAATCACTGTTGGAAGTATGATTCAAATTGAAATCATCTTATTTTCTGTTTGTCTCTGTCTATTAATTCAATTACGATATTTAGCTGGTGGGAGTGATTTTTTTAAATCAATTTCAATTTCGATTTACTCTAGGCGATCGAGCGCAAATTCCGGACGGAGATAGAATCAGAACTGTGATGATTGGTGGAATAATTGGTATCATTGATTTGGTTGCTGGACCTTATCTTATTGTGATCAAAAGTCGTATTCGTGTGGGAGAAATTAATAAGAATGTTGTATGGCAATTGAACCAGTACGAATTGGTTTCTTTTCGTAAATCTTTGCTTCACCTGTCAGAGAAACAGGTACGTAAACTGTACCGTCACAAAATCTATTAATAGTTCAAGTTGATGCTTGAATTTAGGCACACGTAATACTACTAATTTGGATTGAACTTCTTTTTTTGTCTCAGGTTCAATACAATCAAACGTACCTGGAAATGTTGAATACAGTTTTGGGGACGCCAAATTTCTATTACTCCCATACTTATGATTTGAGTCACAATCTGCAGGCCCTTGACTTCAATTCACCAGATTTTTATAAGGTAGTTTTATTTTAAAAACAAACGTCATTTCCAAACAGAAAATCAAAATACTCTGAACGAGTTTACTTTGTTTGCACGGTGATGGGAACGTCCCCAGTTTCAAACTTTACGAAATGAGTAGACAGTAGATACATTATGCTAATATTTTAATTTTGTTTTTAGAAAACCCTCGTTGAACGGGCTGAAGAAACTTTTACTTGGAACTCGAGCTTGCTCGGAGTTTTTCATGGACGCCCTGATCTTCTTAAGTTTTGTGTTGCGCTAATTCACGGATGTAAGTATTCAAGTGTTCATTTTGTCAACATTTAACCATTTTTTGAATTAACCATTCTTATTTTCTGTTTGTAGTTATTTCGATCAGTCTTCTGCGTGTGAATGCCAAGGAGTTCAAGTTGGTGCTAATTTCACGCAGAAGTTCCAAGAGACCTGGTACTCGCCTCTTCTCAAGAGGTGTAGACGCGGATGGAAATGTGTCCAATTTTGTTGAAACAGAACAAATTCTTGAATATGATGGAGATATGGCTTCATTTATTCAGGTAAGATTTTTTGTACCGACGGATTTTTTTCATCTACATTTAAGTTACCGGGTATTCGATTTGGACGTCTTTAATATATACCTAAGAATATTTTATAATATAATTTCCCAGGTTAGGGGCTCAATTCCATTGTTTTGGACTCAAAAGCCAAATCTTCGCTACAAACCGGTACCTCAGCTAGGGCAAGTGAATCACACGGAAGCATTTGTGAAGCATTTTGATGATATGGTTATGCGGTATAACCGAGTAGTTTGCATCAATTTGGTAAGTTTTGAATTACATAATGTCGATAGTGTGAAAGTAACTGGACACTCAGTAGTATTTGAACTGAACATTAATTGCTGTCTCGTTGTTGTTTGCAGGTGAATCAAACTGGATCTGAAAGTGTTTTGGAAAATGCATTTGCTCGTTATATTGAATCATCTGGTGTGCAAAATGTCAGGTTTGTCTGTTTTTTGTTTATAAAAACCAATGGATATTAGCCTTTTTAATGTACTGACTTAATACAACTATTTATATTTTGCAGATACGAGGCATTCGATTTTCATCATGAGTGCCGTAACATGAAATGGGACAGACTAGAAATACTCATGAATCGCCTTTCTGTTGAGATAGATGACTTTGGTTTCTTTCTCCAGACCCATGGTCAAAGACAACAACAACAGGAAGGTGTCTTCCGGACAAATTGCATTGACTGCCTTGATCGTACTAATGTCGTTCAAGGAATGTTGGCTAGAATTAATTTAGAACAAGTCCTCCAGGTATGATTTCATTGAAGAGAAATTAAACGATACGAATCTGACAGACACTCGAAGAAAGCGTAAGAATAAATGTCAAATGTCTTTAAATAACACATTATGTTATCATTTTAGAAACTGAGAGTGTTGAGGGAAGGTGAAAAGATTGCTTTGCATCCGGACATGGAATATCATTTCAAAAATATTTGGGCAGACAACGGTGATGTTTGTAGCATTGAGTATTCGGGAACTGGTGCTTTGAAGACAGATTATACTCGGACAGGAAAACGTACTTGGGTTGGTTTGATGAGAGATGGAATGAATTCGGGTATGCGTTACCTGAAGAATAATTTTGTTGACGGTTTTAGACAGGTTGGTAAAGGAAGGAATCAAGGAATCTAAAATGGGAACTTTTTTTGTTTAAGTTTCATTGTGATTTTGCTTTAAATTTTTAGGACGCAATGGACCTATTCTTAGGTAATTATAATGTCCGAGATGCTGAAGGCAAAACTCTGGTATCCCCATTGGAGAAGAATCGTGATTGGAAGTATTATACGGTAATTACAGAATATACTTATTGCTACATTTTTAATTCCTCATGCTAAGTATTTCTGTTAATTTTTTCAGCTACCGGTACTACTAATTGTGTCTGTTGTTATGTGGAGTTTGTTGGCGGTGGTTCCATCCGAATACACGTCTGAGTATTTACTTTACATGTTGTTCTGGGGCTCCATGTTCTTTGCAACGGGTGGTGTCATTTTTTATTATGGAACAGAATTTGTGGATAATCCCGTCCTTACAGACGCTCACCGGCTAACGATGTGACTAAGTAATATTGTTTAAATGAATTAATATGGAACAGCTTACTATGCAATGCATGACAGAGACCGATTCCATTTTTGTAAAAAAAGAGACCGAAGAAAAATAGGTTGACCAAATTAATCAAGTATCATCGGAGACCGGACCTTTCAAACTTAATTTCTCCATAAACTAGTCATATTCGGCATTTATGATTTTTTAAATTAAATTATGGAGATTGAACTATTGAACTTGTAAAAATAATTAGTAGTCCAATAATCATTCCATTCCGGACATCGTGATAATATGCTTTGTAATTAAATCGCTTGTTAAACGGATACTTATAGACATAACAGTCAGAGTGAATTATGAAGTTAAATTGTTATTATTGCACATTCTTGATGATAGAGAACTTTTAAAAACAATGTGAAATTCTTAATTATGTTCTATTGGAAAGAGTTTCAAATTAGTAGAATTAATTAGTTTCGTAGAATTATTTGTAGTAGAAAGTAGAGAAAAGTTTGTCTATGCTATATGTTTTCGTTTCGAGTATTTTTTTTTCGCGCATTTATATTTTATTAGGACCTTACTTTTTTTCACGGAGATTGTGTGGGCCGGAAAATCGAGGAAATTCTCAACTAATAATTATTGCAAACTGTGTTACTATTTTATTTGACTTAAAATTGAAAACTCAGAAATAAATTCCATAGACTGTTTCCCTGAATAACAATGCCGTCGTGAAAATCATTGAATCTCACAATCAGCGGAGCCGAGAACCGACGAATGTCATAAAAAATAATTCTACGCGTGCTGGAAATTGATTAAACCGAACCGAAACCGAATAATCATTAAATCGAGTAGGTATTCATCATTTTATTGCCATAAATTGGTGTTCAGAGACTAGCTGCAGAGTGTGACTATTGGGTTGACCTCATGACCTCTCATTCTGTGACCGATCATACCAATGGGAATGGGATTACGGTTTTAGCTTGCCACTAGTCTTCTGAGTTCGTATCGAACCGTTTCCCTTCCAATTGCTGGATGAGATGCAATTCATAATTATCTTTAAACAATGAGAAAATGATCTGCTCGACCCACTCAACGCGATTGGCCAGCCCTGTGTATATCCTGTCTTATTGTTTCATTTTTTTGTAATTGAATTGTGACATCCCATTTAAAATTGATACTTCCCTTCATTACTTCATTAACTATTGGAATGATATGTGCAGACATGCATGCATGCATGTATTAAAAGATCTCATCATCTCATCTGGCATTGGGTTTTTTTGCCTCTTGCCTTGCATGATTGCCCTTGGAAACAAAAACTGAACAAAAAAACGTGTACGCTTTACACCTGAGTTCACACGCACCACATAAAATAGCCTATTAGATGTAATTCGCTGAGAGATGTGATGTTAGATAGGATTATAATATAATAGGGTTAGGGTTACATCATATTGAATTAACGCTGCCGTTGTGCTTTGTGCTGTTTAATTTAAATTGTGGCGAGTTTATAAAATAAAAAGTAAATAAAATCCCACTTAAGTCAACAAGAACATATTGCTAATTGCTTGTTATGGAAGACAGACTTTTTCAATAATGCACACAATTCTGGAAAATCATGCGTTGGAGTGTGTGCTTTTCTAGACTTTGGATCGAATTGGACACGTACTCATCGTATCGTACTGATCCCTTTACTCCGCCTTTACTACACATCAAGCCGGCTAAACAGATCTCGCCTGAAAACTTGTAATACTTTACCATTGGTTTGGTAAGAGCTTATTCGCCAATAATGTTGTTTGTGTAATTCCTACCTAATCTAAACTGTTCTTATAAAATTTTAACACAATAAAGGAGACTAAAATTTCGAAATGGAGTTAATTATTCTGGCTGTTCTTCTGATACTCTTGATTCTAGTCGGTTCTATCGTTTTGGTAAGAAATAATCATACAATTTAGTCTATGGAAATAATAGGCTAATTTTCAGAGTGAACAATAGAAATGTTACATTCGGTTATATTATTACGGCTCTTCTAGGGTTTCTTCTACGCGTGGTGTTGCAGTCAACCATTTGTTCAGCAATTACGTAAGCTTTAAACAATTAATATACTGTCGCGACGCGAAGATTTCATAGAACAGTAAAATCATTCGTTTTCGAACAGATTCAGAGTATATGGACTACGAAAAGAATAGAATGGGTTGGAATGAGCGACAACTACCAATGCATTTTGGGTATGTCAGCTCAGCACTACAAAATTTTATACCGTACATCGATATCGATACCGATACCATATTTAGATTTGTGGTAATATTTTGGAAACAGAACTGACCAGAGTTGCGTGGCAGCTTCCAATAAACAAGAGAATGAGAAATTATTGAAAACCGAAGTTGGTGATGAAAGTATTAGCACTGAACCGGAGCCGGAAAAATCTACTGCCACAGTTTCCGGTGATTTGGAAGAAAAACTAAGTCCCTCACGTGAAAGCCCAGAAGGGTCTTTAGAACCAACCACGCCAGCTTCACCTGGTCCATCCGAAGTTGAAGTTATTGATATTCCTATTCCTATTCCAGATGATGTGCATGTACAAATACTACCTTCAAGTGATAATCACGCGATTACGGTTTCAGTGGACGTGGAGGACCAGAAACATAGATGAATAGTGATTGAATTAAATTGAATTGGTGATTGGTGGAAAATTAGTACAAAACGAATTATGCCTAGAACTGTAACTGACCTGTTGAGCCATTACATCATATGACGAGTTAATTAAATAAAAATACACATTGATTAAATGAAATTCGTCGTAAAGTATGGTTAACCGTCGCAGCCGCAGGATAGGCCTATTGGAGAGGCAAAAACCATGCCACGTTGTCTAAAAACGTAATGGGTAACATTTCTATTTCTAATGTCGAAGTAAATTAGTAAAGAAAGATGAAGTTCAAATTCGCCAAAAGCTCAAAATTGGTTTTCTTTTCTGCAGAAATACTGTTGAATGAATTTTGAACCTATCACAATGATTTGAAATTTTCCTTTGTTTCCTATAATCATTCGAGTGATTGTAACCCGACAACTTCTACTGATTTTAAACTGAAAGATTGACTGCCCGATTGAGAACTGGAACTGGATCAAATTTTCTACACACCAGCTTCCAATTTCCAGACTTACGCGTTAATAAATCATGTATACTAATAACCAAGGTTCTTTTTTATGTCACTAGTAATTTATATGATCATTTAATATACATAACATATCTCAAGAGGCACGAAACTTGAGAAAATTGATTTGCTATTCACACAAGGAAGAATGACTACAAATTGTCTTGCCTGTACGTTTGGCTGACAACTCTTTGATGAACTGGGTCAGTCCGAGTATAACATTAATAGAATAATGTGAGCATAAATTCTCAGTGATGACCTTTATCTCCGTGTCCGTGTCCGTGGTCGTCTCCAGACTCCATGGCTTTACCAATTCCAGTCGTAATCACTGCGGCTATGAATCCATAAAACACTCCACGAAAAAATGTTCGGCCCATAATTTGTTTAAATGTGCCATGTTGGAATTTCCATACTTCATTTCTGAAAAATGTAAACAAAACGAATAAGAATAGGTGAATACAGAGCAGAATCAATCAATCGAACTTAAAAATTTTATAATGCTGATTATGGTGATCCAGTGGTCATCATGGTGAAGCCATGACCTATGACCTCCCCCTTTCCCTTTCTTAATACCTATTAAAATTTTAATTTACCTGGCCCAAGGGTCCTTGAGTCCTTTGGCAGCCAAAGCTCTTTTCACAGCCATGAGTTCTGGAACCGCTTCTACTCGATAAACACTTGGGTTTGGGATTTTGGGCAAACCGTGGCCATGACCATGACCGTGTCCTCCTCCGTGATCACCTCCCATTGCGATTCACTACTCAAAGGTCAAGGTGATGACCACCAATTATTTTAACTTTCTATGTAAAACTGGATTGTTGTGAATGAATTCAAAGAGTTTTTATTCTGAAAATGTGTTTAAAAAGTCGCGCTATCCTTAGCATGGAGAAAGTCAATAGCATTGAAAGAAAAATTGAGAATCCACTATCTCACCA
>JAQGCB010003271.1:0-10040 GCA_034698835.1 Protaphorura tricampata | reverse complement strand
ATGTACGTGTAAAGAGCATTGGGGCTGGTTAACTACAGAGAGCGTTGGGCTGCGGGGGTTTGAGGGGTTGACGATGTAGATACGATGTAGAAGCCAACTCACTTTCTCACCCATAAAGCCCCTTCCCTATTCTGATGGTTTTTCCCTGGGACTAGATGGCCAAACAGGTGGTTGGATTAGTCCCAAAAACACTGCCGACTCACACGCACTACTGCAAAACTAAAAATTATATTAGGCCCAATTCTCGTAATTTGAAAAACGAAATAATTTTTTCAAAAAAAGAATTCTTTGGGTAAAAATTGTGTAAATATTATTTTTACCCAGGAATCTTCATTTCATTCCCAGGTTGCTATCCTGCGAATGCAAAATGCAATGACTTTTTGGCTGGCTACCTTCATGTATGTCAGTATGGCTGAGTTTCGACCTTGTTCACCTAATCTTAATTTTTAATTGAAAGAGTTGAATTAGTATATACAGGTGTGTGTGAAAAATACGAGGGTCTTGTTCAAAAAATCACGATTATTTCGAAATTGCAAAATGTTACGCTACGTATGTATGAACCACCCTGTACTTTATATACTACATTCAATGCTGATATTTGTGTACCGTTTTTCATTTCTATTTAAAAGTATGTAATAAAGAACTAGTCTACAGTTGTATTGTCGACTTTATGGGATTTGGATGACCGGAAAACAGTATACCAGTAGTACCCAATATTTATGTCCGTCTGTGAGTGACTGACCACATTACATCATTTATGCATTAATTACGTATGTATTACTGATAACAAGTAATGAAGAAGGGGCGTTTTAAAAGTTACTTCTTCAAATTATGATTCAACAGTAACAGGAAGTCATTGACTTAGGTATGTCTATAATTAGATTTTGGATTCGTAATCATTACCCAATTTAATTCTTAAAAATTATTACAAAAATAATATATTTTGGGCGCTCGTTCTTGGACAAAAATTGCAATTGCATGGAAGTTATTTTGTATCGTTAGCTTGAACGAGTACACACACACCGATTGATTTCTGATTATAGATCACTGATTAATTGACATCTCAGATTGTTTTAGACAAGGAGAAATAGTCTATTGTCCTAGAAAATACTCCAGTGGGTGGAGATAAATTATTTATTCGGGTAACACTAATGTCGTCATATCAGGTCACAGATGTCAAATCTGTGACCTATTCTGTTTATATCTATTCTTTTGCCTGTGAGGTATGACTGGTATGTGGTATGGTATGGTGTGATGTGCAAAGTGTAAGTCAGTAGAATATAGATTAATTTTTTTTGAAGTGTACAATAATGCTGAATTCTTAAGAAAACGAACCCGGGCAAATTATTGTTGTCTCATTAAAGTACATTCTCGGATCTCGTATTAAGTTTCCGCTTCCATACTTCCACTTCCACCTTCAGATGTTGAGCTTTCGTTAGTTAGCAGGAACATCGACTGAAAACGTGATCCTCTGTATAACATAAAATATAACACCGGCGAGGGTTGTTTACATTGCATTGGCATGATATGAAAGATAAAAAATTTATTACGTTCCATCTTAACAATGACCCTGCATTATTGTTGTCTAAACAATACGAAAACATAAAGAGAGACTCAGAGACTTCATCTCATCTATTGTTTTCTACAGGATGGTTTATAACTATTATAGTCTTTCATTTCAAAATCCCTTCTTAACCAATGATATTCTATAAAGGATGAATCACTTTTTTTGAGATATGCATTTCGTAGAGAATCCTATTAAGGATTAGGAATTTATTAAAACACGAGCATATCCTAAGAGCATAACGAATTAAGAAATCAAGCACAGCTTTCCAGTAATTTTTTGAATTGCAACTGTAACTGTCGAACTGACTGATTCGACTAACTTCTTTGCAATTGCAATCTAACACCGCATAACCTGTTGATAGTAGAAGGTAAAAATATTGATTTCTATAATAATGCTGTTCGGAATTCACATTGAGCCCCCCATATGCCAATTTATAGCAAGAGCTACTCATACATAAAATCCCTGTCATTTAGTTCATCATGTGGTGGTTCATGAATGTGTATTTGTATTTTAATAAGGTGTCTGCACAAATAATCGCATTAGTACGACTAAACAAATCGTAGTTTGTCAAACAGCATAATAATAGCATACTAATTAATTAAATGCAAGGTTATCCTAATATATTAAGTAACTTTCACAATTAGCAATTTGCAATTTTTGTTGTTCGATTTCATGAAAGACAAAGTACTAGGTTTTTCTAACCTTCGGATAGTCTCTTCCCTATGAGAAACAGAGAACTAACAATTCCCTTGAAAAAATACAGAAAGTTTCACACTTCATGGCGAATATGGATTAAGATGTGTATTTTTATACCACATAGGTAGGGATAAGATATTTGTTTCTGTAATACTGTTTTGACTTCTAACCAATAATAAATTGTCGATACATCGTACCAAAATTGTACAAAGACGCTCCTGGTTATTTACATAAGAAAACTATCAATTTTTCGTCTTGTCCCTAATAAAGCTGATTGGATTGGACTGGCAACCATCCATCGCCGTCGTCATCTCTGCATGACGTGTAATTAACTCAACCCCCCACTACCACTCTCACATCTTAAGGGTTCTATTTATAAACGGACGAAGAATGAAGTACCCTTACTGATAAATAGAAAAAATATGTAAACTCTGCAGGAGTACGGACCAACACAAACATGTGGCACTTTGGAAGGGTTGCTCTTGTCAAAAGTTTTTTTTTCGTCGATTTTTCTTACAGGGTGAATTTTGAGATGGGTCTTCCAGTGAGGACTCGGGTCGTAAGACCTTACCAGATTGGGACCAGAGGTCACGCAGCTGAACGAGATGGTACCTGAGAGGTATAACAAACAGTTTTCTGTACAAAATTTGAAAAAGTCACTAAGCGTCCGGTCAAAAATAGCATTAGCCCAAGTTTGGTAGGATTTACCATATACCATGGGCCCACGAATCATTCCAACCTGGTAAGGTGAGTGCTTAAAAATCTTCAGCCTGTAGCCTGTAACCATACCCGGTTTTATATTTTCCTTGGATCACCCTCTATTGAAAAGGGGGAGGAATATCTCCAGATATTTTAATTAGATATTTGCATATCATTATGGAATAAGTTGAATGTTTTGTATACTCTCACAGCAGGAACACGGCTGAAGACTAGCTGCAGCGTCCCGAAACAATTTGATGAAAACACCGATAATGCTTCATTTACAATACAATACATAACAATACCATTCAACTATGGGCACATTTGTTAAACTAACATAACGAAGTCTCTATGGATTAATTACTCTGGACAGTCATTAGGCGTCGTGGTCGTGAGCGTGTTACAAAAAGAAAAATCGTGTGTAATTATGCTCATGTTCAAACAAACAATGATTTTTTTTTCGTTTCTTGTTCTGGACCAGAAATTTTTACCTTGAATCACATCACATACCGTGTACATATTACATATAAATTATCCGAATTTCGATGATAACTTTGCCGTGTTATTTCAGACTTGATGCGAACGATTCTGGATACACTTTCGGGGTCTCGGATAGTTTTATTACTTCTTCGATCTTCCACTTGAAATTACAATAACCCAAGGATTAAGGATATCCTCAGCTTAGCTCTGAAACCGAACGTCTGCCCCAGCGTATGGACACAATAAAAATCCGCATACCCCAAATCCCTGCCCTACAAATAGATTTACAAAATTTTCAGATTAATCTTATCTGTCAGCACAAAACTTTTGGAAGAGGACAAGAACATGATGACTTTCTGGATCAGAGTGAATCAGCACAAAGTCCGATCCGAGTGATGACAATGACATTCACAATCAAAGAGAATCATTAAGCTGGACGCGCGGCGCGGATCATGAGCACGAGTCCATCTAAATCAGTCACCCTCATCCGAAATGATGAACTTGGGAAGGAGCGTGACGATGGACCCCTCTATGATATGTATGTATTTGTTCCTAACAAATCGAAAGAAAATTGATCACAGTTTTCGAGTCCCCCTTATAGCAAACATAACAATGCCGGGAGTATCACACCCCCACACATCGTCAGGAGATAGTGATTAATTGTTGTCAAAACCGATTCATGATACAGCCAATTTCTGCACGACCCCGATCTACCGATTGCACACAGGAAATGAGCCACCTTGTAAGTAAGTACACTCGTCTCGTTAAGTCCCTCAGGCCTAGACAATTCTTGATACCCGGAAGGAAGGAAGGAACGGAAACCCGGGAAGTCCGGTGAATTCTGATCCAATCTGTGGAGGACAATGTGGAACTTGGATTTCTTAAGGAAATCCGAGAGGACTCCGCACTCCGGACACAGTCCAAAAAAAATACCCGAGGATTTCTTCTAATACTGTACTTGTACTGTACTCTTGGAATTTCACCTCACGTTTCCGCACCAAATTTTCCTTAATACTCTGAAACATTGAGGGTGAGTCATTTTCGTATTCGTATTTTGCCGACAGTTGAAAGGGCAGATGAATCCAGAATGTACTACTAGTTGGTATGTATTTTATCTTTTTAAGCCAGAGAAGGTTTGAGCGTCAAGAAATATTACTCTGTTGAATCCATGATCTTCTTTTGATGGCTTATTCTCCCCTGAATTCCAGGAAATACCGACGACTACGACTTCCAGGATTCAAATTCAAATACAGTCGTTCGTACATAACCTTTCCCAAGAGGTACAAAGTTTCCAGGGATTGTTCTCTTTCGTCTTTTCACCCTTTGCTTTTCCTCCCCTACGTACGTACTTCCCGTATTTTGATAAATATGGGAAGACAGACGTTCATTCTTGGAATCGCTGAGCTGGAATAGAATTCCAAAGTCTGACGATGAGTTGGAGTTCCCCTTTTCCAATTCATGACGGCTGAGCTAATATAACCTGATGAACACGTACTCTTATTATAGGGATGGGTAGGATAGGATGACCCGAACAGACATAGACAGGAGTCTGGTGACCTATCACGAATGAACCACAACAATGAAACTATGTCTAAATACGTGAAAAATGGTGTATTCACATTAGAAAAGTTGTATTCTATAAAGAACGGAAGGAAAGGCTTAAAAATCCTCTTGTGTGTTTTGAAATTGTTATCAATATAAACAATCTGGAATTTTTGGTTGATTTCATTTGAATGTGGACAACAATTGAACATAAGTCTCCATTTCAACCCTTAAGTGTGTGTGTAGAGTACAAGTATAATGCAGTCTGACTATCCGTACCGTATCGTAACTCTTTCCTCGTGTTTCATTTCATTAAAGGTTGACCCCTTCAAGACGTGACCTTTTGTATACGCATTTCTTCAAGTCATGACCCCTTGACAGGAACCACAACAATGTAATTCAATCAGCATCATTCAAATGGACAGAAGAATACGAGTACAGTACAATACGAAGGGTTCTTAAACGTATAAGTGCGTATTTCAAGTGCATCCTTCCAATCCTTTGCCTTTCGTTTCTATTCGTGCTTTGTGCATGATCTGGATTTTATTTTTATTTTGAAAGTGTTATCATTCTCAAACCATCTTGGTTTAGTTTTTTTTTGGTTGACTTCATTTTTGAGCCTTCGGTTAGTGAGACCGACGTCCCGGAACGGAAGTTTCTCAGAATAGACAGACAACGAAGGATTGAGCCAAGCGAGCCAGACCCTTGAAGATCATCCCTTTAGTAAACACAGATGCAGAAGAGTAGTAAACTACTGTGCCTCATTTTATCAATCTGCTAATTCATGCGGTTTAATGCATCATGTAAACACTCCAACATTTAATAACAATGCAAAATGCAGTGCAGCATACCCACGTCACAACCCCGGATTAATACCGGATGCTTCTGTACTGTAATTCCAGGAATAGTAGGATTTCAGCTTCGTCCTTTGCACTGTAGCGGTAAGGGTTAAAAAAAATCACGGTTTTCTATTAAATTCTGAGAAAACCGGTGTCCGGAAAAGTGCATGGTAATTTTACCATGTGGCTGAAGGGAAACTAATTTATTCAGAACCAGTTCTGGCTTGGCTTATTTTTCTGACTTGTGCTTGCAACAAAAAATCCTCACATTCAGAATGCCCTAGTAAATCTATGTTTGCCAATAGGGTGTTTGCACAAATACTGTCCAATTATTAATATGGTAGGTGCTTATATATTTTATAGCGGCATGATAAAATGAAAAGATACCTCTTTGCACCACCCTTAACGCATTAAACATTCCTTAATCGACTTAATCTAGAATGATTGACGTTCAAAGTCAAGGGAAAAACGGGGAAAGTTGGTAATAGCCACCATAACGTGGTAATGTCAAGGAATAGAATGTATTTGTAATGAGGTCCTTGTCGGCCGGCCGTGGCCGTGCAATGCAATAGCCAGACCAGATATATTTGGTATTCGAAGTTTGAGGACTACGACCAGGCCAGGCGATTGGAGATTTATGTATCCCATGAGACACTCAGGCTCAGGTAAGCACCTTCCCTTGGACCAAAGAAAAAAGGCATGGACCGATAGACCCTAAACATTTTTTTTTTCTTCACCCTCTTTAAATGATCGGTCCCATGATATTACGTAAAAAAGTAGGCATGAGGGCCGGCGGTTGGTTGAAATACATCCATACATTGCTACCGATTGAATGGAATGACATGACATTATACACATAAATATCTTGACTGAATACCAAATGGTCACTTGAATGGAATTTTTGTATTTATTATTGTAGACCATATACATTATGTGTTACCACATGCCATGCCGTCCAGTCTTTGAGTGACTTCGCCGCAATATTAATCTCCCATTTGACCTTTCAGAACTATGTGTTTAGAGGTCATTAATACGAACACCACAGGTACAGGTAAATGCAATTCAGACCAGGCGGCATTTTAAAAGGGCTACCTAGCTGTGTGCTTCTGTGTGCCATCTTTAGTGGTCATTAACATTATCATTCTGAACGCATTATCGGCGCCCATTCTGGAACATGTTGTACAGGTATCCAAATTACTGTACTGTACATTTTGTACTCCACAATTTCCACAAGGGATACGTTATTCGTTATACGTTATTCAAATTTCTGAACACGTAACTTATTTTATAGATGAGGAACATGCAAATCAATATGTAAACAATGTGTTAGAAGCTACCGCGCCGTCGGCTCCATCATCTAATTGTGTTTTACATAAAACATCCATCGGGTTTTTTTTCTTGAGTGAAAGGGTTGAGTGATTGTTCGTAATGCTAACGCTGAGCTGCTGCATGCTGCCGTGAGCCATAAGGTGTGTTTACATTTTTTCTTTGTTCAAAAAATGTTTCTCCCCCTATGTTACGTTATTTACAAAAGAGCTAAGTTTTCTCTCTTCACCTTCGATTCGGGACGGGAAAGTGTGAGTGGCGGAGGAACCACTTTATTATGCTAAGAGGTGGAGAAAATTCAAAAATGCAAGGTCATGCCGGGACATACAGGAATATTTTACATATTGTGGATTGAGGAGAAAGTTTTAATATATAGGATTAGCATTGGACGCGATTGCGATTGGGGTGACAGGCAGGCAGGCAGCAAGGCAGCTTTCTTCGGTGCATGCATTACAGCACTCACACTCATTGTCAGTCGAAAACCCGCTATACAATACAGGGTAGTAAATATTCTCGTACTATCGCGACAATACACTACATGGAGCACCCGGTGAAAATTTCGTCGCGGAAATTACTAAAAAAAATCTTGAGTTTAGATGAGGGTCTAAGTTATATGTTTTTGGACCGAACGTAGCCTTGGCCCTTGGCCGTAATAACTCGAACCCAACTGCATTGTTTCACACGTCGTGTCAACTCATCCTGTCATGCAGAATATGTATTCCCCACCGACCGACCGCGACTGGACTATCAATCTTCCACACCCTGTAGTGTCTAGTGCGTAATAATGTGTATATTCACCTACCTCCTAATATTTGTCATTTAAAATGATAGATAATGACCACACATCATCATGGTAGTGTCACAGAGTCACATGCAGGGCGGGCATGTCAATTCAGTCTCAGTCAGTTCAGTAATTTTCTTGAGACGTAGCGGAGAAGGTTGGTCCGACAAGGCATCTATCTACTAGTTCTAGCTGTGACATTTTAATATGAGAATTAACTTCCTTATGAGTTGTTTTTCTAAACAGACTTTCAAATTCAAAAACTAAATTATACCCGTAAAGAATTTACCAAAAGAAGGGAAAATTTCGGAAGAGCCTCTTATTCTACTCGTTGTTCTGAACAATACCCATTTAAAAACAGCGGGTGTCTAATTATAAGATTAACTCTTGAGCTGAATTCAATTCATTTTCATTCCCATTATTTACAATAACTCTCGCACCACCCTAGGTGCCTTAATTCCATGTCTGTCTGTCTGTATGTTTTGACATAATTAAGTTGAACCCTTTTGTCCCACTCTGTTTTTCTACCTTTTCTCCCATCTTGTTAAATGTTTACCTAGTACACTATGTATAGTGCGTGCGTAGTGCGTGTGGCACTTGAGATCACTTTCCTTTCCTGTACTATTTTCTTTTACTTCACTTTCTTCATTCTCAAGTTTCTCTTCTTATTTGGAGAAGGAAAATGAAAATGGGTTCCCGTCGTTTTTTGATCGTGAGAATTAACGGGGAAACTTTGGGTTGAATTGAAGTGCATTGGAGAGAAGAACGTGCACAAGACTTTAAATCCACCAAAAACCCACCTCTTAACCCTAGGGAACTCCAAAAAGGTAAATAATTAACGATAGTCATTGAGAGGTTAGGTTTTAGACAGAATTAGGATGGTAAGGGTGAAAGTGCAAGTGCTCAGATCACCAGGGTGTGTCATCATATCCTTAGTGTGACTCACAATATTAGACCCACCCTGTAAAATTTACAAGGAAAGGTCAAGTTTTCTACTTTCGCCCAGGAGTTTCTTTCTGTTAAAATTTAGAATCAGTGGTTGCGAACCACCTTGTATAGAATAACCCAGCACATGCACAATACAAGATCGCTACTTAATGGACAACCCATAGCAGAGCATATCAATGAGATTAAAGTGCACCACCCTGTGTAATCACCTTGAGGGTCTGACCAACGACCCCCACTTACACACAAGTAGCCTTTCCACTCAACCCTTTAAATTTTATGGAAAAACATAATATAAAATCTTGAATATTTTATCAAGTTGTCTGTCTGGAAGGTGTAGGAGTATTTGTATTACTTTTTAATGGAACGGTGGTTCTCCCCCTCCCTCCCCAGAGAGGAATTGCAATCCATGCATGAGTAATGAGAAGAGTCAAAAGTCTGGTCAGAATAAAAAATTGGTGCAAGTGGTGACAACAACGCTACCGCTGCTATGATACGATGCACTACACTCCGAGAAACGGTTCAAATTCTCAAGAGTCTAATAAAGTATGACGACAAGGGGTCGGGGTCCTCGGTACCCAAAAAAGTTCACCTCAAATCCCGGGTCTTATCTGTCAAATCTCAAATCTAAGAAAAGGACGGACGGATTTTTGTCTGGGAGGTCTCCGTTTACATAAAACTCCAGGTTTCTGAAATACACAGACATTTACATGTTCAGGGCACGGCAAGGGCACGGGCACGTATACACACACATTGTCTTAAGAAGTCGAGTGGACAAAACAGGACAAGAGCAAATGACCGACCAACCACACAACTCAGCAGGAGACAAAGACTTACGTCAAAAAAATTCTCATAGGGGTTTGTTTGTCGATCATGAGAATTTTTGTTTCAAAAAAGCGACGAGAAACGAAAAAGCAAGAAACTTGAAAATTCCAATGTTACAGAGGATATGACAAGGGAATCACTTTTCATGTCAAATTCATGTCCTGCTTTTAAGTGCTCTGGTCTGCTATAATTTGGGCCTTGAAATATAAGCACTTTGCTTTCACGCAAATAGTGGCTTCCTTGTTGGGTTGGGTTAGTTTTTGTTTTTGTATCTAAAAACTATCAAAACGTGGGAGTGTCAGGGGACACGGGTACAGGACTGTCGACTGTGGACAAAGAC
>JAQGCB010003270.1:0-10041 GCA_034698835.1 Protaphorura tricampata | reverse complement strand
AATGAAGATTTCTTTCTTGATCACCACAAATGGATTGATAATCCAAAGATAGAAACTCAAACCCATTTCCGTACAATATATTATTATCCATTAGGAAGTGTGGATGGGATTCCTACGAATTCAATTCGATGCGGAGAGCACAGTGATTGGGGAAGCATCACTTTGCTCTTTCAAGATATGACGGGTGGATTAGAGGTATTAGCATGCAGTATTTAGTGTGTCTGGAATGTAAGACAATCAATGAGGTCTTAACATTTTAATTGTGCTAGGTAAAACGAGCCAATGGAGAATGGGTTCAAGCTACACCGATAGAGGGCACTGTTCTAATCAATTCTGGACAATTGCTTGAGTTATGGACGGCTGGGCGACTTCCAGCATCTGTGAGTGTTTAATAATCAAATTATACAGAGTCTCAAAAAATTAAGTAAGATTTTTGTACTGTTTGCTTTTTTTTAGCCACATCGTGTAAGAATTATGAACGACGAACGATTGTTGAGAAATCCAAGGCAAAGCTGCATTTATTTTGTCAATCCGGATGGTGATACAGAAGTGAGCCCAATTCTGCCTGTTTTACCCGAGAAACCTGAATTTGCCAACAGAGCTTCAATCAATGCCTTCGATCACTATTTACGTCGGATGGAGAATGCAACTTTATATTGAATTTCTAGTGTAGTTCAGATTGTCCGTAGGAATAATGTAGCTTAGTTAAGTTTAAAGTTAAAAGTTATGTTCCGCCGCTCCCCCAGGTTATAGTTAGTATTATTAACAACAACAAAAAAAATTTCCAAAGGCAAAGGCATAATAAAATTGTACTCTTTAAAATAAAATATTTTTATTCTAATTGATAACCGTGATTAGTCCGAACGTTCCACTCTACCTCACACTCCTCATTTATCAGTTTCCCATATTATCAATATTGCATGGCCACTTGTAAATATTTACTTATCACTATTTTGTCAAATTTTAATAAACAAGTCGAAGCATTTTAGTTGTGCGGTTGAGGTTGAATTCAATAAATTTTACCTTGCAGAAAATAAGGAAATAAATCATACTTCTGTGTTGAAGGATTATTGTGAACTTTTCCTTACGTATAGCAATAATTCCAGCCGGTACAGCTTCCATTTAGAAATTAGGTCATGGGCAAAAAGAATATGTCAACCAAACACTATATTTGTTATGAAATTATTAAAATGAACCGATATTATAAAATCAAGTACAAGATCTGACATTTACCACATGAATGCCGAATACATAATAACAGTTTTGTAGCACAATGTAAATTATTCAATCGTATTTACATATTTTATCAGTAGCTTTCAGGGTTCCAAGTGTTCATAAGTAAAACTCGAATAACTTCCGCCTTTTAAAACATGCACAATGTACACATGTGGTTTTACCTTAAATTAAACTTTTGTTAATAACTTTATAAAGGAACTCTTCCAAGCATTCACTCCATTGTACAGGTATTTAACCAAATCGTATTCATTCTTTATTTTTGAGTCACTATAGCATCGTTCGAGCTCATACTGCACAAAATTAAGTTCTCTGAGATAGAATCACTTAATTCCAAGACAAAATGCAGCAAAGTTCAGCCATGATAATTCTTGTAGTATTGCTTTTCGCCTGTGCCAATAGCTGGTGCAATTGCAATGGTATGGTGCTCAATTCTGAAGACGCAAATGATGCTAAACATTTTTATGGCGATCTTCCGGTTCCAACTCCTCCAAAATATGGTAATGACGACAAAGTTTACGTACTAATGAGAATTTATCTTCAAATTAAGAAGTTCGGATTTTCTTAACAGTATCACGTTCGTTCCGTGGAATTGATGAAATGGGACGGTTCTATTACTGTGGTTCAATCACTAAAAATAATTGCAACACATCTTGTCGAGCTTTTGGATACCCAAGGGTAGAGTGTGGAAGAAAATCTTGCTATTGCACCTATTAGTCTCAACAAGTCAACAACCCATATGAACTTTTCATCAGATGTTTGATTATGTCACCGTGAATGTCAATTTATTTATTATTAAGTATTTTAAATTATGTGTAGATACTTTTATTCATTATAGTCTCGAACCGTATACAATTCCAAGTTAAGTAATTTCACAGAATTTACACTTTTTATTTTGTTTCCACCATTATAAACATTTCAAGCCGTTTCAGCCTCTTTCGAAATTGGATTTTCTTCCGTTGCGGCTGCGGCCATTTCGTTCTCGGTTTTTTGTTCTGGTGGTTGTGGTTGTTCTTGTTTTTGAGGTTCTTGTGGTTGTTCTGGCTGTTGCGGTTGCGGTTGCGGTTGTTGTTCTTCTGGTAGTGGTTGTTCTGGTGGTTGCGGTAAATGTTGATCTTCAATCTCGACAGATGGATGGATCCAACGAATGTCCCGTAGCCTTCCATATTTTATCCATAGAAGGAGGAGTCCCAAATACATGTACACTCCACCATTCAGCAAAATCAGGCTCTATAATTAAAAAAAAATTTGACACTTTTGAACTTAATTTATTTCCAAAAAAATTATGAAATGTGGTTTATGGTTTATACCCCAGCGATCATGACATGAGCAAATTTTTCATCATCATATTTATGCTCAAACAAATCGACCATTTGTCGATGCTTCATAGTGACTTTGAGTAAAATAATATTTTGAAAACCAGCTCTAGTTCTAGCATCCGCGAGAGGGTTTGATTCACTCTGCCAAGTTGATATAGTAAAAGTCCGAAGGGAGATTGACACAAACCAAATGACAGAAGAGATCATGAGGACAATCCCACCCATGATATGAAACCATCTGTCCTGCGATTGCAATAACAAAAATTTTGAATTTCTCATCGTAGAAATTTCCATACAGTAAAATTTTGTGGTACTGTATTTCGATTTTGACTTACAATTTGTCTTCTTTCCGTACCCTCCGGCATATATACTTTCACAAAAATAGTGAGCCAAGCTGACGAGAGTACAAAAAAGATAGCAACCATAGCTAAGACAAATTCTTCTTGGACATTATGGTTGTCCCTGAAAATTATCCTTTTGTATGGTCTGTAATGTCTGGCCTGTGGTCCTGCCATTGAAGTGGCTATCAAGATTACGGATAAGAATCCAAGAATCTGTCGTCGGAAGAATACAAATTGTGTGTCATTCTTTTGTAATTTTTTGTACCTAATTTTTTTTAAATAATCTACTTACAACTGTCACAAGTCTGAGTATCCCGGTTCGTTTTCTGAACAAGCAAGGCGTGTAATATAACATAGTATTTTTTGGGGTTTTAATGATTTTGGTCCATTTTTTGAAGAAAATCAAGGCAGCGATGCCAATTAACAGAATACCATAAAGGACGATGCAGAACTATGGAATTAATTACAGGGTATTTCATAACTTTTACACTAAAAAATAAATTTTTTCTAAACCCAATATTTAAAATTAATATTGCCAATTACCCCAGTGACGAGGCACTCAATGAATCTGTCTTTGTCATTTCTGTGTGGAAATGTTGCGATTCCGTAAACCGACGAATCGACAATATCAAAGGGTTCATCGAATTTGTAGAAAAGTAAGTTAAAATATCCATATTTGAGAAATTGCTTATTAAGCTTAGAGGTATCTCCTTTGTACCCCGTGGGGTCCTTTGCGTCAGCAGGGGGTATAAATTTTGAGAAATCGACACGTCGTTCAAACACAGTCCAAGTAAAAAGACCAGCGGTCATGAGAAGAAAAACTCCAGCACCCAAATGGAGTCCGATGTCCTTAATTAGAAACAGAACACATTTTTTATACATGTATAAAATATTCCTAGAGATTGAATTGTTATTTGCTCTACAGTGGAATCTCTATATATCAACCTCCGCTATATCGTACATCTCGCTATATCGAACAGAATGTCAGGGACGCAAGAACTCCCTTTGCAAACACTTCTTTGTTATTCCACTTTCTGTTTATTAAACTTTCTCTTTATTGGACACATTTTGGCGCATTTTTCGAGTTCGGTATACAGAGAGTCCGCTGTACAAATAATGATGGGTAACTTACGATCCATTTCCTTCGCTTTGTCTCTTTGAGTAAATCAAGAAGAATGACAAAAAACCAAATGAGTGATCCAAAAAGAATGATGCCAACGATAGAAACGCAGATCTCATCTTCCACCACATGCCTTGTCCTGTTTTTATCACGATCAAAACTTGACGTGTTCAATGAACCGAATGGTTCATACAATTTGGCATGGTTGCGGATTATGAGGCCGAAACAAACCGAACCCCAGAACTTCAATGTAAAAAAATCAAATTATCATGCAAGCTTAGAAGAATTTCGATTTAAGACATGACATTGACATTTTGACATTCCTTACCACAGAGAATATTTTGATCCAAGCTTGCCCACCTCTCAAAAAGCTCCATCCCATTTTTGCCAAGGTTGATTCCAAGGTCACCACAGAAGTTCAGGCAACAAGAAATTGAGTCAGCTTCAGATTTCGTGACAGTATTTTTTCTCTCTGAAGAAGTCTGACTCTATTTTATTTCCAAAAACAAATCGTTCTCCGGGTTACCTAGGACACTTTTTGCTTAATACCCTAAAGGTGCCTGGACCAGCTATTTCTGTCCTATGAATTTATTACACCCGCCTGTGTTTTCTGTTAGAAATTATTTTATTTATTTATTTGTATTCGAATATAAATAGGTACCTCCAGATATTACAAAAAGAAACTCATCTTACATATGTAGTACAATAGAAATTGTGGTAAGTATAGAAATTTTTGTAACAATATTTCAAATTATTGTCTGGCAAAATAATGGACAGCAATCGCGAGACCGAAGTATCGAAAAAGAAACAAAACACGTTCAATTGTAGTTGTAATTGTAGAATGGAGTCCATGGGCTTCGTTGCATAAATCCGTGTCACAGTAACAAAAGATTGACGAGTGGAAATTTGGATGCATAACTTGTTGACCAAATCTACAAGTATTGACTTGAACGTGAATATCTTGAGAAAGTCCAGTTACATTCCACATAGTACAACCACGGGTCAATTTCTGCATTACATCAGCTAAAAAAGTCATACAAAAATAAATCAAAGGAAACAAAAATTTGTACTTATATTAAAGAAGTACAAAATTAATTAGTGTAGAAAAAAAATCACTCACCATAATAAAGAACTAACTTGTAACAAAGGGGTCTGTCCGGAGAACACGTGCGTCTGAATCTTTCATCACCCTCGCGACAATATTTTGCATAGTCAGTTTTCCAATTTTCAATGTCAGACTGGCAATCCAAGCAATGGAGTCTCGTGTCAACTAAAATATTTTGTCAACTCAAATTAAATGCGTAGCGTACATACATTAACTGCAGGGTTGGTCAAAGTCAAAGTCAAAGTCAAAGTCAAAGTCAAAGCAAAACAGGTTTTCTTCATCCTCCATGCGCATACATGCCAGAAATCAGGTTACTTGTGGGCCACCCTGTATATAAGTATTGTCAATTCACTGACGTACCTTCTCCTTCTTGACCGTTGACATTTGCAATACAAAATATTGTGACCAGAAATAAGAGCATCGAAATGAAATGAAATCCAACCCCCATTTTGGCTATTTCAAAGCGAAAAATGATCCACAGCTCGAATCGAAACCGAATCGAAATAAAAATCTTAAGATACAAATCGTAAGTTGCCGAACTGATTTCAATTTTCCACAACTTCAAAAAAAAATTATCGCAAAGAAATTCCATCAAAGAAAGAAGACATGACATGACATAATTCCAGAAAATTCCTGTTTGGGTCAAATTGTTAGGAGAGATAATAGACGGTCGTCATGATATTTCCATAGTGCAGTGTTAGCACAATACTATACAATAGTGATTAATAAAAATCCACCGCAAAATGCAAATGTACATTTGTAGCATAGAATAAATTATTTATAAATTAAAACACATAGAAATGAAAAAATAAACAGCTCAAAATCCCTGCACTTAATTTACTTTAGTCAAAACTCGAAACAAATGCTAACATCTGTTAGCAATTTACATGTTCAATTTCATTAGCATTATAAATCGTATGTATGTAGACATCTTCCTTGCGTCATCTTCCTTGTGAAATCGATCCAGTGCAACTCAATTATGCACTGCTGTTAATCGTTGAGAGATAATTTAGACAACATGTGTTGTTCTGGCCGACGATGCGACGGAAAACGAAATATTATACAATGTTGACATGGTGCGAACACTGATTCATTATTCAAAGGGCATTGTATTTTTCTCTAAATGAGAAGAAGCGTAAAATCTACCTGGCCAAATAATATACTATTGACAGTTGCAAACTGGCAGTGTCAAATTTGCAATTGTCTTTGCAAATAAAACAAAATCATTTCATCCGAGCTGCCATATTTTTACTCTCATTCCAGATCGGTCCTCCGATATATTTTTAGATCATTCCAAAGTTAATAGTTAATGAAATGTTACTAAAATATATTGGTTGAGGATTGTAAACTCCAAGACTCTCTTGATTTCTGTACTACTACGTCGAATACCACGGAATGTCAGAAGATTTCCAGGAGCAATGGCAATGGCAATGAGTCTAGGTTGACACATTTAATTCTAGCTATCTCCGAAACTCCATATTTCCATTTGTACCACCATACCTAATGTTCTCGAGTGAACAGTTTGATATACCAGTGGAGATCCGTAATTACCTCAAGTGGCAACACCCAAACCCAAGGAGGGAAGACAAATTAATGTCACTCGTCTTAAGAGCGTCAGGTAAATTTTAACGCATATAATTTATTGAAATCCATGAAAAACTACGTACAGTAATTTGCTGACTACTTTTTTTTTCTTTCAAGGTTTTACTGGAATATCCAAGAAGAAGAACGAAAGTAAATATGAGTGGCTCGGAAGTTCACAAGGCCCTCGTTCTGAGCGGAAGTGGAATACTCCGTATCAAAAAGTCAACAAATTTCCACATTATTTAGAATTAGAAAATAAGAGAAAAATGTGGCTCAATTTGAAGAGGGGAATGGATATTCTTGGAAAAGAAGAGTTTGATTTTGTTCCACAAACTTTCATATTACCGATGGAAATTAATGATTTTAAAACAGCTTTTGGTAATTCTAGAGGTCATCTTTGGTTGTCAAAACCTGTAAGTGCCAAATAATTGTTTAATACGAATTTAAAATTATGTACAAGTATATTAGATGTGATTTATTAACTTATTAGTCCCATAGAACGAAAAATCGTGGTATTCAATTTATACGCACTTGGAAAGATGTACCAAATCCCAAGAAGCCATTGGTGGTACAAAAATTCTTACAAAATCAATATACTGTCAAAGGAAAAAAAATTGATATCAGATTATATGTAGTCACAACAAGCTATGACCCGTTGAGGTAAAATTTGCATATTAAACTATTATTGGGTTTGACGCAATGTATACGTATATATATATATTTAATTATTTTCAATAGATTGTATATGTGGGAAAACTATTTGGTCACCGTTAGCCGTACCAACTATACGGTAAAGTCTGGAGATCCTTGCCTACTGTTAGAATTGTACCCTGACATCTACCCAGAAAAATGTATTCATATTATGAATGCAACGAAACATCATGATTTTTCAGAATTATACATGCACGTACTTATTCATTCAAATATTTTTATATTTTTAAACTGTGGTGGACAGATTCATATACTACTATCGCACTTTTCATGATATTTTTTTATATATTCTGTTTTTGAATTTTTGAGGACAAAAGCTGAGTTCATTGTTCAAATGGTTGCTGATGGAATAAATGTAAAAAAAATTTCATGAGAAAATGGAGGATGCTGTCACCAAAATATTTCTGTCCACCCTCCATCATCCACAAGTTAAGAATATTTCTAGGATAAACCGTTACAATGCATTCCAATTGTCGGGAGCGGAAATTAATTCTGTATATAAGTAAAATTATTTCGCAAACGCTAATATCCTATCCTCATTCCGTTATATATATTTTTATAGTACCGTGACACTATACTGGAGACCCTGACCCGAGATGATGTCCGTCAACTTATGTTGGCCGAAGATGAACTGAATCGATCATCGAACAGATTTAAGAGATTATACCCCTCCGTTGGAATGCAGAAATACATGCCACTGTCAAAATTCAACCCATACTATGACATGCTATTTGATGCTTGGGAGTCAAAATACCATACGAACAGAAGTGCAGGAATCCATCGACTCCAATTACTAGCTCAGTAGAAATATCATTTATTCCATTAGTGTCAAGGAAATAAAAAGGCATACATTAATTATAAAAGTATTTTTAAATGCTTTTTATTTTAAATAGTCCGTCGTAAAGAATTAAAAATCATGGAAATGCATGAATAGAACAGATTCAAATTTCAAATTTTAAATGCACAAAATGAGATAAACATCAAAAGTTAGTATACAAAAATTTTGGTAAAATTAGGGACGAGGTGCAATGCAACGAATCATGTCATTGTACGGCTCTCTACAAGCAGAATACAGTGGGATATCACATGTAACCTTAGCTGATTTTCTACAAGCCAATTCATTCATAGGAGGACGAACGTTTTCTCTCATATCATCCGTAAATGGTAAATTACATCCTGGTGAAACAGCTCCGACAACAATTAACTTACCAGTTGATATATTTGCCCCGACTCCAAAGGAATGATACTTTGTTTCCCTCCACATGGAACATGTAAAATGACCAGCTGTGAAATGTGGAGCTCCATAATCATATCGTCGAATTTCAGCATACCAAGCCGAAATTGCGCTTAGCGTACTAGCAGTTTTATTCACTGAATATCCTCCTCCAAATAAATTCTCCATCCAACCCACGCCATCTATTTCCATTCCACTGCTGTGTGTGAATTTACGTTCGGCTGCCAATTTAAGTGCATATCTTTCCGTATCATGATCGAACTATAATTTTAGAAGGAATTTTTTTAAAAAAGACTTCAATATTGAAAATTTACTGACAATGTCCGGAAGTTAGATTTTTGAATGAAATTTTAGATTACCTTGGGGTCTGGATGACGCTTGATAGGAGGAGAGTCATGCCAACTTCTGATCTCATTCATTCTCCTGATCCCATGGTCAACATGATCTTCGTATAGATTCCCGTTGGTCAGAGACAAAATCAATGCTCCCACAAACAAGCTCCACAAAACCAGCATGATAAATAATTTCTAAGCAAACAAAAAAAAACGTTGTTAGTATTGAAATCTCGTGTTTGAATAAAATCGTCACAAAATTTATCGCATTGTGTTATTGAAAATATCAATCCTACTTGATTGGACCTGATTGGAGAGAAAATTCTCTGGATATCTTGACTTCAGTGATACGACAGGAAGAGTGAATGAGTTTGCAAAAAGTACATGTACTTCATATAAACTCTAGAATGATCTACATGCAGGTTCACAGAATGACTTTTTTGATGACACCGATATCACCGGTGACATCCGGTGCTGGTCCAGTACTTATTCAAAGTGAGCCAATAAAATGAGTCATCTCATAAATGACATTTCTCCCTTCCATCCATTACATTACATAATTTATAAAGTTGGACTTTGGCTCTGGAATTTTTCAACATTAGGTACTAGAAGTAAACCGAGACCGGTTGTACCAGGCTACGGACTATTTCTCATTTAGTAAAAAATGTTTTTGCAGTTCAATTGAAAACACTTTGGACATTGGACTGGGAAATCAAGAATGCAATGACACTTAATTCCACAGGCCCACGGGTACATAATCACACTCACATGTAGTACCTAATTACTCTCATTCTCCTTAATTACTTACGTGTAGTATTTGTGTTCATATATTATTTGTATTGCATTGAAGCTTACATTTTGGTCTAAATGTAAAGATCGATGACCACTTTTTAAAGTAGATAAGAAATTGAACCTTCCGGTTTAAATTTATCATTTATTCACACCTCATTACATGTAAGCATTTTGGCAGTTGAAGTACCACTGACAAGGTAAACTATTTTGGTGTTCTAAGCGTTCAGTAACCGGACCAAACTCTTTGGATACCTTGGGTCATCCAAATGA
>JAQGCB010003269.1:0-10042 GCA_034698835.1 Protaphorura tricampata | reverse complement strand
CGAAGGAACCGACTGAGTTCTGAAAGCTTGAATTAAAGAGAATTGTACACACTCAAAATGGCATCCGATAATTCCATGTGGATAATGCAATAATCTTTTATGGGATGTTTGGGTTACTGAATATTTTTCGGAAGGAATCGAATCGATCTCTTCTGCGTTGGCTGGCTCCTGTTTCTTACGTCATGTCACTAACAAGCAATAGGACACCCATACTGAAAATGCAAGGGATAACAGGTGGGTGGATGGACATCCCTATTAAGTTTAGAGAATAAGGATTTTATTTCTGCTCCAAATCAGACTTTTTAGAATTGGTGTGTGGGATCGGGATCCTCCCGTATTTTCTTTCCAATCCAACATATGTAAGGTTTAGAATTGAGTTTCCTTGAAAAAAAAGTGAAAATAGCGGAAAGATATTCGGGACGAAAGGTGTTTCCTTTTACACTTGTCCAGGATAATCGCTTTTCATTCTTATGGGGATATTATGGTTTCCCACTAGGTTTAACTTTGAAAGAAAATGCAAGGAAACAATAAGGCATTCACGGATTTCCGGACCTTACCTGTTCTGTGCAAGATTTTATCCAATTTTGATTTGCTATCAATTTCGACCAGGAATTTCAATTTCTAATTGAATTGCAAAATGTACAAAATGGGCAACGAAAAACCGAATTCGAATGGAAATGATGTCAAAGGGCTAAGGAGTCCATCAATTTGGTTATACAAAAGAAGTGGAGTGGTTTAACACTGCATCTACTTCTGTGTGACGAAAAGCACGGAAGAATTGCTGTGCTGTGTCCACTTTGCTTTGGATTTGACCCTTTTGGATTTTGCTACCACTTCACCCTGAAACTATGCATGCAATAAATGTAATGCAATTCTCTGGGACTTGAGCACATGTAGAGTACAAATGAAATAAAATTAGTCAGTCAAATCAAATGTTTCCATTAATTTGCCGGACCACTTTGGACTCTCAGTGGGGGACATACTGCTAACTACTCGGCTCCATTCCATTCCATCCCTTTCACACACTCCAATTCATGTACATTTATTTAGCCTTTGTCAAGTCATGTCACTAAAAGTTTTTGCCTTTCCTCTAATTGTCCTTCCCATTCCGCCTGTCCTCTCCTTTGCCCTGAAGTAACATTTAAATTATTACTTTGGGTCAAACATAAATTATTGGAATTCTTTTTGTAATAAAATCTTCTGGTCAAAGGGCAACTTCGTGTTCGTATGCTTCAATTGTGTCTGCATTCAAGCGTTTGGTAAACTGCCCAGTTCCGGTCACACTTTTAACGGTTCGGTCAACAAATAAAGAGTGACAAATTAAAGGGGCGCGTTGACTTTGAACACAACGGCTGGACTTTAAAGGCCCTTCAGTTTATTCTCCCTTTTGTAAATTCTCCAAAGATCACGGAAATTAGGAAGCGATTTAGCAAAACGAAAGACGCTTTGTTTTCTCGAATACTCATTTCATTTCATTCAGAGACACTTACACTTTACTTGTATAGTAAACAATACTGTATGTACTACTTTTACGTCCCCACTCATGTTTTTGTGATTTTATTTGCTTTGAAAGAAAAAGGACTTAAAAGAGTGGTCGGCGCAGTCCCAGCCGTATGACATTTCCTTTTCGTTTTGGTTGACACTCGACTCTTAATGCGACAGAGACTTGGTCAATCATAGGGCAATGGGCGCGACGTGACACTCGGCACGGTGTAAAATCTTTTTGGGTAGAAACAGAAGGTATACCCCCTGGACCGTCACAGCAAACTCCTTCAATTTGACCAAGAACTCGTGCTGTTAAAGGATGGTCATTTAGTACTCACTTTTGTGAGGGCTCGTGTGGCAACGACAAAAGGAATTGTGGAGTGTCGTAAAACCAAATCTTACCTGATTTTGGACCAAAATTATTGACCGTTCTAATATTTTTAACGTTAGGCTCAGAAAACATGTCTTTCCCAGTGCAGGTAGCATACCTGGGACACAAAAAGCACACAAATTTGGTAATGTCATTTGAAGGGTCAACCCCGCTTGACCAAAACAAAATCTGACGAGCATGATTAGTAACAAAAATAAGACATCTGTTCAAGTGAGAAAAAATATTGTTTTTCTTTGTTTGATATAATGTTCTATTCTAATACGTAACACAACGCACATTACATAGATGTGCATTTGGTAAATGCAATTGAACTGACGAGTCAAGTCTATGGACAAAAAGGCTGACAAACCGGGGTCTTTTGTCAACGCCTTGCCTGAAAAATTGAATGCTAATGCTTGAGCATTTGAGACTAAGCACTGATAAACTGTGAGTACTTATAATACCGATTGTGCTTTGCTTGTACTGCACACCCGGAAAGAATTGCTACATTCAGTTAGATGAAATCCTATCGTAGCGAGCGTAGTGACAGTAATCGTACATAATTGCACCAAAAATTCTCATATTCTTGAAATAAAGCAATGTGTACATTTTCTTATCTGGACACATGCAAAGAGTTTTTATCAAGGCAAATACAGATGGTGATATATTACCTGTTTTTGTGGCTCATCGTTGGGTGAAAGTAGAGAAATGAGACCATAAAAATACATCCATTCATGTTTGTACACTTTAGAAGAGTCAGAATTTATGACAAGACAAGGTTTTAATGGAAATGAGAGTAAAATGTATGCAAATATTGCCACACTGACATTTTGACAGAGTTGTAAGTTATTCCATGATGACGCATCGTCATTGTCGTCGTAAACTCAACTATATACGTTGTATTAATGTACAACGCTGTCGTAGGTAATCTGTAGATTTGAGTTTTGACAACGTTTCATTATTAGTTTCGTAGAAATACGTACAAGAAGTTGCTTGAAAATGAACTACGATTCTTCGCATTTGGCGGATTTTAAGTAATGAATTGTCCATAAAACATCAATTTACTCCAAAGAAAAATACCACGAACATAAAAATTTTAATGGAAAGAGTTTTGTTGCATGGCTCGCCACTAATCCGAAGCCGAACCACACACGTAGAGAAAACTATGGAAAGTGCCTAAGAAATTAATAAAATATCCTTGGGTTCATCGGATTCAAAGGATTTAGGATATTTAGGAAAGGAAAGTGTATAGACATGAAGTCGTTTGGGACTTTCTCTTCATATACACAAAGACGGAAGGAGAAATTTTGTTTGGATTTTGTATGCATATTCTTGTTCTTCACCGTAGATAAATACAAAGCCAAAATTGTCTTGGCAGAGTTGAACAAGGGCTCGGCTCGGTTGGTTCCTTCACTTCACTATTCTCCTATCAAAGAATGTGCATGCACAGCATAGTCCTTGTGCAGAATATTTAAAATTTCAATCACTTTTCCCTTCCTTCATGTTAGAGGAAGGGAAAGACGGAACTCTCATCCCCGTCATCCCATCAAATTCACATTAAATATGTAGTTAGCTGCCCGAACAGCTTACCCGGATTTCTGAGTTGAATGCTAGTAGTCCAACCTTCTAAACCCCACAACACCCAATACCTTTATTCTTCTTCCTTAGTGTTTTTCTTATTCAAAGGCTTAGAAAGTTTGCTAGATAGAAAATACGACTTATTCCTTCGCAATAGCATGTACCGCACAAATAACCTCAATCTCAACCAACTTCAGGGAAAAGCTATTGGTGTAGAATTTGGATTGAAGTTTTTCCGAATAAATTTCTATTCAAAATTGCATTTAGAAAATGTTAGCAGAGCGACTCCTCTTTTTTTCAGTTTTTCAATTTTCCAATATTGCATTAAAATATTTTTGAACATTCTCTTATTTCTTTACAATCCAGAATGGTTTATAGTTGCGTGGATGTATTACATGAAGGGGTCGCACGCTCGGTCGTTCCTTTGCAGGTTGTCCAAGATTTTGTGGCACCGCTTTCTCTCGTCTTGGCATGTGGAATTTGAGGTGAAGTGTTTTCATAATTTTTCTCACAACATTGAACTATTCTTTTTCAGCCTACTGTAGTGTAAGCATAAAATCAGAATCAGAACTATCAAATCGACTTAATTCGTATCCGTGGAACTCAATCTTAATTTCGGATCATGTTCATGCTGAATGAGCGTCTATGAGTGACTAAAAGTCGAGTAAAAGATGTAAATGAATTGCTAGAATGAATTATTGCACAATCGGGACAAAAAGTCTTCATTGAATACTCCCAGGAGTCTTGCAGAAGGAAAGGATCGAATAATAATAGTTCGCCTCGGGGCTCCAGCCCCATAGATCTAAATATCGTATCAGTTATCATTTTCAATCATTTAAAATTTCAATTTATACGAGGGAAACATGACCGCTGATTGTATCTTTACAAGACTCGTCGTGTTAATTTCGTATTTGACAAAATATCTTAGAGGTAAGCGCAATTATATTTTGTTTTTGTCACATCATTATGTGTGGGCCTTACAAGATCTGTTCTCTGATTCCAGAAACTGTCACGTTAATTACAACCGGAGTAAATGAGTTTAGTCGTAAATATCGTAATTCCATTTGTGACCTTATCAGATATAGACTCACTGGACTAATGGAACATTATGGTATCGAATGTCTATGCCGATTCTTCCTGAACAACTGTTTGATTTTCTGACTGATACCGATGAAATCCTTCGTACAATTGAATGTGGCTTTGTGTAGTGTTGTGCAGTATTGAGAGAATCTGTCAGACCAAGTTCGATGTGATTTCTCTGATGAATTTTCTAATCACTCTAGGGATTTGATTTTTTCTTTGTTCTGAAACACCAGGAGAGTCGACTTATATTTACAACAATGATATGATATTTTTTGTTGAGTTCTTCACAAGCCACATATTTTATTGTTACGAAACGATTCTGATGGGAGTCGGTCGTGTGCAAGTCTGATTAAATATAATATTTTTAGAAAAAAAGCTGAACAAAAAATATCGTTGGGGTTTGAACTTTGGAGAAAGTGTGCCCCTAATGTTCCGATAAACCGTAATTTTATATTCTGCCCCAAATAACTGAACTGTATCACAACGTACCAGCTTAGGTCTGCCACCCTAGAGCGTAGTCGTGTCGTGTCCGTGTCATATCACAGTCTGGTTTCTCATAATAAGATTCGTCACCGAATTCTCAAACTAAACATTAAACATATCGTATTAGCTTTTCTATTTGCTCAAAGTATATATTCTTTCCTTAGGATATCAAAATGGGAAAAAGCTTAGAGTAGTTAATATATATACATTATTATATATATATACGTAGTTAGTATATATATTTCTATATATACTCTAAGGGAAAAAGAGTCTCTAAATTAGTAGGGTTGCATAACAATGATTATTTATTAGGTTTGGAGGGTTCCAGGCTCAGGGCCGGCGGCATAAGACGGTTGACATTATTTTTTCGAATCAAAACTACAAAGTCGCCGGGGAGCAAGCGAGCATGGCATAAGTATCCCACTTTTATTTTATACATATTTTTTTTGAAACGTGTCATATTTAGTTTAGTCAAATCGAATAAAACTCGACTTGGACGACTGACTAGTGTTCACCACAGAAGGATGTATGATGTCAACTAATATTTTTGAGCTCTAGAAGAATTAAAGAAGACCCTTTGAGTGTCAGCAGGATGTTGAGAGGGGGGGGGTATCCCTTGACTCTTTTGTCACAAATTCTGACTGTATGACTATGAATGATGAGAGAAAGTAATGTTGGGTATTTTGGGAGTAGTCTAGGAGTGTGCCACTGGCTTTTGTGAATTAAATACGAGAGTTCAGTTCCACTCTTTTGAGAAGCCGACAAACCATGGTGCTTATCAATGAGGGATTTAGCGCCTTCTTCCCTTCATCCCAACATCCTTCGTTCTATTTTTACTATGGATTGAATGCAAAAATGTACATACGTACGTATGGAAACCATATCAGCTTATGAGATCTAAGTAATCGGGAGAAACAGAATTTGATGGATCTTTCAAGCCCTACTTTGTAGTACATAATTCAATATTACAACATGTAAAAAATTTGAACCCAATCTAATCTCTTCTCCCGACCCGACTGTCTGTACTAGTCTGTATATTATTATGGACAAGGTTTTATTATATTTGTGCTGAGTATTGGCAATGAAATAATGGAAAGTAACCTATCTAGCACAGACATGATACTATACAACCTACTTTCACTCCTAGTATTTGTTTGGTTTCGTTTTTTCGTCATTTCCAGACACCCTGGAAAAATGTCAATGCTCCAAAGATATTAAACTCCGGGAAAAGATGGCTGACGGCATGGTTGTTGTGATGTTTGTACGCAATTTTTTAAAAATGCATCAGAAATCATCAGCTACACTTCTATTTTTCGTTGTACCAGTGTACCACCTGTAAAAACTTATAGGCTCTCCCTCATATGTTAGCTAAATCCCGACTCGAGACTTATTCTGAAAACTTTTTAAATGCTGACGAGACACCAGCCCAATCCTTTGGATTCTGGGTGTATTTTATGACCAGACAACCATACTGACTCTGAAATGGTTCATCAAATTATTATTGTCTTCTTCGCCCTAAAGAAGCACAACAATACGTACAAAGGACAGAACAGTAGTGCTCAAGTGATACTTTGCATAGTGCGGCCTTGGATGAGACATTTTAATCCTTTCTGAAGGGAGACCTAGCACATTTTGGACTGGTTCAATGCAATTTAGCTTGTATCCCACGCCACTACGCAAAAGAATCTTCTTTGTTTGCTTTGTAATGTAATTAAATTATGTCACTGAACAGGGTAGTCGGAAATGATCGATTGGCATTGAGATGAACCTCGAGGTCTCTTCGAATAACAAAACTAGAACAAAGGCTAAATGAATAATATCACACCGGCTTAAGTCTGTAATATTATACGACTCCTCAGATAATTTTCCCTTGTCCTTATGAATTTTAGCGATTAATTATTATAATTATGAAAATAGTGGCGGTTGCTCGCGGTGGGGTATGGAGAAATGAGTTTGCTTAGTGAATCTATTATGTGCATAGAATGTCGATTTCAAATCCAAGGTCTGTACTGTACGTACATAATATTCGTATTCGACAATTAACTACTCATGGAGTGAATTATGACCAAGTGAAACACATTTTGGTTGTACCATGCATGATGCATGTATGTCTCATCATGGAAAATATGTAGTAGCATCTGCGAATTGTTAACAATGAAAAAATGGATATGAATGTGATGCGGGTAAAAGCCATAACATCTACATACGCATCTGTACGTATTCAACCATCCATTATTTGTTGGAAGTTCAAGTTCACGGAGGCTAAAGGATAAAGGATTGTGTTTTTCAGTCAGACGGACCGTGGGGGCCTGAAAGAAAAGGGTAAAATGCCGAATCAGATCACAATTTCTTGTTTGGTTAGGATTTTTGACACTTTCACATGTCCAACGATGTAGCGGTATGCTGCCTGTAAAGTACTGCCTTTGAATTATCCTTTCTGTCATGAGACTGCGGTTTCCGGATGGTATTTTCTTAAAAAATGGATCACCTTGCCAAGTTACAGATGTGTTCATTGATGTATAAACTTTTGACAATATTCACAAAGAAATTACCCTAGTTTGATGGTATCTAGAATGATATGCTCATTACCATTTCACTATGGTGAGGGTTCGATCCCTTATTCTTAAATTTTTTTACTACTACTTCATTAGGTTACTTCCCAGGCCAAAAAAAAATTATGACTATACTAGGCCGAAACATCTAAATTAATGAATGTATTTACTTTTTATTGCATGAAAGGAAAGAATTTTATATGGCAATACAGAAATTGTGTTGATAATTGGAGACTTGTCGCCTTACATGCAAGAATCATGAAATGTACCGGACAAGGACAATTTATATTTATGGTTTGATATGAACAATTTCTGGATGTAACGAAGAATGCTCTGTACACGTTCATTCTGATTGGATTTTTTTGATGAAAATTCTAATCATTCCTCAGCTTGTATTATTTTATATACGGACGGACATACATAAGAGTCGCTCTCACTTTATTAGATCAAGTGTCGAGTGGAGGGAATGCGGGACAGGAAAGAATGTACATTGCGTAGAAGAATAATAGCATTTAGGTCTTTTTCCCAAGAATTTGGGGAATTTGAACAAAATAAAATAATTACTTTAGGAAGGAGAAGATCAGTGGCTGGGCGATGACTGATTCCATAAAAGTATCACTTGGGTCGAGGGAAATTGAATTAGGAAACTAAAATCAATGTGTGTCACTCCATCCGATCTGTCCAGGAAAGAATACGTAGTGAAGTGAAGTGAAGAGATGAGGGAATGGGGAAAAATGAAGTATTTTATGAACATTACTGATATGATTTGATTACAGACTCGGCTCGGTTGCAATGCCCGGGTTTTATACACAGTACATAGCATCCGGACTTTATAAAACCGTACGGTATTTTGAGTATAGAGATTGAACGGAACGCGTTGTATGTGAATGATTCCACCCCGACCTAAAATCCTTTTGATGTCTTTGCACTCGACCCAACCTCGTGAAAAGAGCTTTTCGTTTTAGGAACAAAAATAAATAAACTCTTGATGATACTAGGACTGTCTTTCTAAATAAAACGTAAAGAATTGTGAGTTAGAGATAGAGAGGAGGAAAAGTTTTTGCACTTGAGTTCCTGAGCTCAAAATCTGATTTGGAACAATTTATTCACTCGAGGGTAAAGAACTAAAAGAACTTGAGGAAAGTGAGTGAAAGACCGCAATGAGCTTATTTTTGGTCTTAAAGTTCACCTTCAACTTTGTTCCACTGTTCTTATACACAGACAGACAGTATTGTATTTTCCACATCTTTGGATATTTTGCAAATTCAAAAGTTTTGAAAGAACAAAAAGATGATGACGACTAGAATTTCATACGCAAATAAGTTTGGTTAACAATAACTTTATATTTTCTCTTGTGGGATAACCCTTAGCTCAAATCCCTCGGGTGAGATTAATAATATGTCTGATGTATTAAAATTCGATAGACAAATTCCAGGAAATCGAATTAAATTTTTTTGAACTCTGCTGGTTATATTCTATAGGAAACTCACGAGAAACACACATTTTCGAAAATATTTACAAAAGTTTCCTGCGAAATGATCCGAGAAACCGCGTCACCGTATTCGGAGACAGGAAAGTTTTTAATATTAGAGTTCCTGGTTGTAATACAATTTTTTGAGAGCAATTTTGTCCCTGGAATGATCTTTTAAGAGTACAATGCATTAGATCACCGCCGTCGAACCGAGAACCCCATCAAGTTGAGAGAGGTGTATTGATTATTCGGTTTGGACCGAATCCCGGTGTTTGCTGTCTCTCGTACCAGGCCCAAGTACCAGGGAATGGACGCGGACGCGTACGCGGACCTAGTAATTGGAGAGTGTGCATGTGTGTGTGTGTTCGGATCGGAGGGTAGAAAAATGTTGGATGACTGGTATCTGGTGTCCGCGTCCGGGTCGTTCAAAATTGCAGACGTCGACGTCGAGTGACTCATGCAGGTGTGTGTGGGTAAAGTACATATAGTTTTATTCTCCTAGCCCAGCTTCCAAAAATCCATTCCGAAATATTAAACACAAGAATTCCACCCACCTATATAATATAGAAAACTCAACCCCAGCAGCGTACGTACGTACTGATCAAAATACTGTAGCAATGGTACTCACGTACACACAAATCATCATAAAATACACATACTATACATGCAACCCTTGCCTTGGATCATGAACAAAATTGAGGCATAATGGAAATGTATCATTTTGTATGATTCATCTCTATTCTTCATTGTTATTGCCTTATTGTCCTATTCGTACATTGCAACCTGGTAAAAATGTATTAAGCAAAATTTAAATAATGTAATATGCAAAATACGTAAAATACTTGTAGTTTTTATCCCCTGGCTAAATAATAAGTGGCTTCTGTACAAATCAGGCTATCCCATGAGGTCAGAAATTCAGACTGAGGTTTGCCATGAACATAATAGATTCAACAAGTAAAAGGTCGGATGTTTGGTTTGAGTAAAAGGAAAGGTGTAGAAAAGTATGAAAGAAAGTGTGGA
>JAQGCB010003268.1:0-10044 GCA_034698835.1 Protaphorura tricampata | reverse complement strand
ATTTCAAATTTCCCTCCTTCAATCTTAGTGGATGAAGCACGAGAATTCTCAAAGTACCCCATTCCAGGAATCGCAACCATTGAAATTTACAGTGTGTTCCATATCTTTTATTACCAAATTAGTCTGAAATTAAACAGAAAAAAATAAATATATGGCTAGCGTGTCTCACTCGGGCTTAAGATGACTGCTGCCGTAGGCAGCTTTCTTTGCTAGTAAAAGATATAACCGAAGAGGAAATATGGGGGCGTTATTAATTGAACAAACTGGGGTTGTGACTCTATGGACGCTTTCGTACAAAGTATATAGCAAGTCATAGAAAAGCAAAATTAACTGGTAACGCTAATTTCTGGGTGGTACTTCATCGTCCAAGAATATTTAATGGACATAGTATTCGGTGTATGGTCACCCCGTTACTTTGGAAACACATTCAACCATACTGTCCTGGCTATGCCCAACAATGCTCAATTTTAAATCGAAGCCAAACCATACGAGTTTAAAGGTTGTGAACCCTCAACCTCATTCTTGGAAGCAAGGAACGAAGTCATGAATTCATTGGCAGGTCTAGCCGGAGAGAAACGAGACGTGTCATGTATGGACGGGTTGTTTTAGTTCTGAGGGGAAATGGAGATGTGCTTATCGAGTGTGAACTCTTCAAACATCGCTCTATCTCTCAACTCAACCAGAGCCATTTCTCAGATCAAATTATAGACATACTAGTCTCGATTATTCATTTAATATTGTTCACAACTAGGTATGTTGGATTATTCGAAGAGAGAAAAATCACCAATTTATTAATGATCACTGCCATTTAAGTAGCCTTACGACTCAGTATACAAATAAATGAAATTTAAAAATTTATAAATGATGTCAGGATTCAGCAACTGTTCTAAATGTTCTGAAATTTGTAAATATCAGAAGTAAGAATGAATGAGGACACTATCTTCAGGGGCGAAACAAACATGCATGCATTTAAACATAATAGGTTTTGTCTGACAAGGGACAGTCATTAATTGTCTACCAGCACTCAGAACCCACGTCAACTGACCTACAGAATTCCCACAAGGAAAACCATTTTGGACTACTTTGTGTTGGAATTCCACCCGTACAAATCGTGTGGTCAATAACTGTACATGGAAATCACTTCCCAAAACCAGAAATCAATTTTATTACCTTCCCCAAAGTAACTCACTCTTAATTCGTAGTTATATCTTGAACAAAAGAATGTTTATCACCCAAAATTCTGATCTACCCGCTACCAACATAATGAACTATTAACAAACAAAATGTATAAACGCGGAATGTCAAGCTGGTGTAAAACTTTTTATGCTTAATTCTCGTGCTAATTCATTCAACTGTTCTATGCCTGTCCGCATTTCTCTTCAATACTCTCGCGGCTGCCTCTCGTCCTTCTGTGATCCTCCGTGTATCCACAGAAATATCTTGGATTTCTCTTCGTCTGCGTCCCAACTGCTCTTGAGTCTCAATCAAGTGTTGAGACAATTCATTCGCTTGCCAACTCCATTCTGACTCAAAGGTTCGAAGGGCATCCGCGTCCCTTTCTTCAATTTGGCGTCGTCTCTCTTCAGCCATTTGTTCGTCTCTCTCACGCATCACCCTTACATCCTCTTCTGCCAGCTCTCGCGCTTTTTTTAAAACTTCTCGACGGTGCTCTTCATAGATGGCTTCCAGGGCGATGGCTCGTCCTTCTTCACCATTTTGTTCAGTTATACGAGTTATTTCTTCTTTCTTTTTGTCAATTTCTTCCTGGGTTTCTTTTTTTATTTTATGAGTGATTGCACCATACTTAGCAACATGACCAATAGCCGACCCGACTGTCCAACTTCCAAGTGCTGACGCTATAAGTCCTCCACCCCCAATTGCTGACGCCATTAGACTTCCACCCCCAACTACTGACGCTATTAAAATTCCACTCCCAACTGCTGGTGCTAAAAGAATTCCACCCGTAATGCCGCCCACTACTCCCAGACAGATTCCACCAACCAAAATCGCACATGTTTTCCATGGATTCTCTTTCGCCCAATTCCAAACTTCTTTTGCGGAGCTCAACGGATTTGACACAAAATGTATTATATTTCTAATAGTTTGAACTGGATATAAAATTGGGTTCTTACTCATCTCCCAGACTTGTTTAGTACGTATAGCCAGTGCTGCCGTGACGTCTTGGATGGACTCTTGAATTGTTCGAATAGCGGACTGGAGCATAGTCTCCGTAGCCCTCTCATGAGCAAGAAGGATGGCTAGTTCCATTTGTTCGTCTTGTCCAACTCTTGCAGCCGCATCCATATCACGGAAATCTGTGTACGCTCCGAGTGTTTCACTCAAACACTTGGCCAAATCAGCGTCGGGAATGGTAGACAATTTCTCAATCAAAAATATTGATTCAAAACACAGTTGAGCAAATGTCACATCTTCACGGTCAATTTTGTCTACATAGCACCGCTTAGCGCGGTTGTTAACGTAATTCACAAACAGTCTTCCCTCTTGTCTTACAAGAATTGGTCGAAAATCTTGATTATTACAAACCTTATTGTATGCCTGAATGTACTCGTTCGCAATTCCTTTCTCCGATATTGAGAAAGTGAAACATTCTTGTCGAAGGCTCAAGAAATCTTCCTTCATTCCAGAAATAATTCGATGATAGGACTCAAGGCAATGGTCGCCTTCAAAATCAGTCATTTCAGTCTCAATGATGTCAGTATTCCATCTCAAGTAGTTTAAATACGTTTCGTATGATTCGTCATGATTAAGATTACACGAAATTTGGGAAAGACAAAGTCCGATACAAGTTAGATATTGTTCACAGATCGTCTGTTTGGTTTCCATGGCAGTCGTACCTTCAGCTGGTTTTGATTGAGACAATTCTTTTTTTAATTTAATGTACAAGTAAAAACTGTCCATGAACTCTCGATCCCCACATATCCCAATTAGTCCGTCAGGATTTACCATGGTGAATATGCGTCTGTTTAAAAGAGGGTGCAAGTAAAACAAGTATAATATTTGATTTGTGGGGAACTAATTATTAAGAAATAGTAATTTGAACTACAAATTACAACCACAAGCACTCTGAAAGTAATTAATTACATTTAAAAGTAGCGTGCAAAAATTCTTGATGTAATTCATTGGAATTACAAATGTGTCATTACAATTTTGTAATTGACAAAAGGCGTTCATCTCACTTTTCTAGTTCAACTTAATTCTTTCTTTGGGTGAATTGAAACACCATTCTGAAATTCCTTAAATTATTGAATAGTTTGACTTTTGACTTACAAGTATTTTATTCACTTTTGACTTTTCTTTTCCTTCTAGATGAGCTGAATTTGGACAACAAAACCTTACTTTCATCAGCCAGCGACTCTCAGTTGACTTTTTAAACTTTTGTTGGGCGTATCGGTTTTCCAATGGATCCCAACCACAACGTAAGCACGCACACTTCAACAGTTCGTTTGTTTAATAGATAAAGCTATATCTAGTAGAGATAATGACATTCCGATCTTCTATGCTATGCATTCTGAATCCTCTTCGTCCTTTTTTTACACAACAATTTATATTTAATTTGTCAAAACAGTTAGAAATTACACACAATTAAGCCAACCTAGTGTATGTAAATATGTAAATAACAACTAACCTTGAAAATCAAGCTTACAATATTAATTTATTTATTTCGACGTAACATAGCATCCGATAAATGGATCTATACGTTATCTCTCTGCGTCCCTCTCATGAGAATGGCCGGAAATGACGCCAAGGATGACGTAGGTCGACATCGATTTTCAAATTTATCACTGATTGACCGTTGCCATCACGAAGCCGCCCATCTCTTCTACTCAATAACTCAATCCTGACAAACTGATACTACTATCAATGTTTTAATTGGGAAGACTGATACATTTGGTCTAGCTCCCACTTGTGACAGCGAATCGCCCTTCCTGTCAGCTAAAACTTAATTGCAGCTCCCAAAATTAAATCACTTTCCCCAAAAAGTATGAAATCGTTGATAAATGACTCATCGTAGTACTAAAAAGAACTACTAGTTCCAAATATACACAACATAGCCTCACAAATTAAATCACAAGAAGGTTTAATTCCCCCTGAAATAAGACGCGTTAGACAAGACCTCAAAACACGTGTCTAACACATCCCGACTTTCCCTCCAAAAAAAAATTCGATAGAATGGTAGTGTGAGCGAACATTAATTTTTAATTTTACCTTAATCAAAAAGGTGAGATATCGCGAATTCTTTCAAAATTGAATCTAAAGACTAGTGAACCGGAATCGTTTGGAAAAATATTAATTCTATTTTGAGAATTTGATTATAATAATAGCTAATGTGTGAATATAAAATTAACTAGTGTATGCATAAATGTTTCAACTCTTTATCTTATTAGCATATTGTCGACAACAATATTCAAAACATGAAAACATGCCACCATTTTTTCAGGGTCGGTTCAATTTTTGTTCGGCAATTTACTAAAAGAATGGAATCCAATGTATTTTTTCAAGTACATTCCAGGACTAACAATAAGTCCAATTCTTGCCATAAATGGGCCTGCATTCTAAAGGACACTCCTTCGCCTGATATTTGTCCCGAATCTTCACACTGATTTCCATGACGGCCACTTCCGCACGACTTTTCCTTTGCTTAGGGAACGGTTGGGTTGGGCCGGAACACCCCGCCTCCCCTTGTCCTGGCACAAGTAGCTGTCATATAAAATATGTTGTCAGAATAGCGTTTGAAGTTGATCTCATTCAGGAGCTCTTCATCCAGCATCCGGACCAATTCGTTCCGAAGGTTACTTGCCTCATCCTTGTCCAAGGCCACATTTTTGGCTCCGAAATGCAGCCCAAATATTATTCGGCCATAGTCCATTTCTCGTGCGGAATGGAAAGCAAATTGTGAATCCTCCCAGTCCTTCACTACGTCCAATTCTCGTTGACTCACGAGACTGTCCACATCGCGTGAGACGAACATAGCGACAGCTGGGTCTCCCAACGGGAGAAATCTCCATTGCCTAGGGTTCACGCGTTCTACCTGTGATTGATTAATCACGCAAGGTACTGTTCGTTCAACCTTAGCTCCGTGCAAAACTCGGTTTCATTTTACAATTTTGTGACATTTTTTATGTACATTTTCCCATAAGACGGGCCTCCTGAGGCCGCCTCAAGAGTAAATGTACGTAAAAAGAGAGTTCTTTTTTGTAATTTGAAACTGATTCCAGCACGGAGTCAAGATTTGACGAACAGTAAGCTTAATGTAGGTAATTATAATGTGTGACTACCTAAGTTGTGTTAGTTGTGTATCCTAGGCTTAGTATCCTGCTTAGCTAGTATCCTGACATAGCACCACGTGATTTCCTTCATGCAAGCCAGTGGGCATGTCTGAAAATCCAAGTCTATGTTAGAGTAAATGCGCATGAGCCAACCCGGGTAATGCATTTTGATTTGGTAGTAATTGAACATGAGGCAGTTGAGGTAGAACAAAACGGATTGCCAAGGATTCTTCGAGTTCCCTTTATACATACTGTAAGACACTACACGGTGGAATACACGTAATAAAGAGATGAGTTTTCTTAACAAAATTTGTTTGTCAGCCCCATATGACAAAATCAACTTTTTTTCCTCGTGTGGAGGACAAATGCAAACATAATGATGTCTTCTAAGTGTGCTTATCTGGGAATAAGTAAAATACATGCATAATTGTCTCGTTAAGAAACGATTAGGTCGGATTGCAGCTGAGAATGAAAGAAAATGGTCCAGATAGAAAATGGTCCAGGTTGAAGACACTGAAAAAAATTTGCGCCACCTCTGCTGCACAATCCGACTGTGACGCAGTCGCAGTCTATCCGCATTCGTAAATCCAAAAGAATTCTTATGAATTTAGTTTGCTGTAAATATTTCTTCATTTTTCCTTCCTACTTTTCATCCTCAACAGTTAATATTGGTGTGTTTTGTGTAATATCCAAATTTTGAAATCTGGTTATTTTTGTGTGAAAATTAGTACTCAAAAAGACCTACTTGGGTAAAAGGACACGTTCGACTTTAATTTAAAGAAAGGAATTTTAACTTTGTACTTAAATTAACTTAGATTTGTTCGGCTGAGGAATGCGGAATACAGTTCTGTGTCAAATCAAACAGCATACCTGCCCACAGACGTAATTTAATGAATCTTAACCGAAAGAAAGACAATCCCCTTTTTATTACAATTAATTAAACTTTGATCCACCGTATACCATAGTACGCCCAAAGATGAATAATTTTGTATTTAATTATTAGTCACGTATTCAGATTAACTCTTAATGTTTCCTTAGCATCATTTTTTTATATTTTTAGTCGTGTCAAGTTCTACAGATTTATCTTAATATATTTACAAACAAAATAAAAAGTAGTCGACTGTCGCAACCCCTATTCTCTAAATTTCTAGCGCGGGCTTTCGTTTTTTACGCCATTATCAATGATAGTGATGGCCGAAGCCTACAAAAGGCCTCCAACTCCGATAACAATGTCCACAGTATTTGACCTTAGCACAAACCGTGCACTCGTAAACAGTTCCTGTGATCGCATTGTAACAACGATCACAGCAATAGCCGAAATGACCTTGACCTTTATTCGAATTCATCATTGGTCCAAAGTTTCGTGGACGCGGGTAGGATGAGTCAAATGCCGAAATCAAGGAACCCATTGACCACGGATTGGAATTCAAGCTACGGGAACTCGACGTAGTAGGAAATCTAGGGAACACGGGAGAAGCATACGATGTGGATTTAACCGGCTGCTGTTGCTGTTGCGTCAGAAATGGTACGGGTTGGGTTATTGCTGTTTTATATGACGCCTTAGGAGTCTTCATCTTGATCATTCCATGTTTATCGTTATGGACACCAGGAATACGTTCGCACGTTTGACACAAATCAAAATTCACACAGATGGAGCATTTATACCGAACACCAACAATAGGTTTCATTCCGCAGCGGTCACAGGTGATGCCATTGTGTACAACCGCCGGAAGCTTTCTGTGTCCCAGTGAAGATGTTGGAAATCTGTTAGAATTTGAACTTGACATCACACTGGGTTTCTTGAACGTATCAAAAATCTCATCAGCACTTGGTCGATTTTTCTTATCGGATTCAGTCATTTTAAGAATGAGTTTAGAAACTGCCTGCCAATTGGCCGTGATTGAAGTTGGGACTTGTCTTCCGTGCTTCAAATTATGAAATGTACGATCAAGAACATGTAAAGAATTATTATTTTTACTTGCTTGAATTTTTGGGTAAAATAATTCTAACAATATGAGACCACTTGCGTATATGTCCACCATTTTGTCATAGCGAATGTGTTTGGCTGAAGAAGATGTCATTTGCTCAGGTGCATAGTAATACAATGTCCCAGCTCCGTTTGAATGAAGTGCTGACCTCATTGTCGTATGAGCGACTGCAAGACCCAAATCCCCAATTTTAACACTTGTTGAATTATTTTTATCAAAGAATATATTCTCTGGTTTTAAATCTCGATGAATCAAATTGTGTTTGTGAATATGCCTGAGTCCACTTTGAAGTTGCAGAAATATTTCGACATTTTCTTTATCTCGGACCACCGTTTGTGCCTCCAACCAATGTCTGAGGTCTTTTCCACAAAGTTCCATTTGAATACACAATGCTCTCAAATAAGAACTTCCGGATGGAACTCTAAAATGAACCGAATTTGAACTCGTTGTTTTACAAATCCTTTTAATGGAATCTAAATCTGAAGTTGTGAGTCGATCTTCCCATGATGTTGAGTACAAAACTAAATTCTTGTGTTGTGGGATGGCTGCTAAATTCTTCACTTCCCGAGCAACATCCAATCCAAGAAAAGCATCCATTCCTGCTACTTTAACTGCGTATTCTTTTCCATCTAATTTATTTTTGACTTGAATCACTGCTCCGAATCCACCAACTCCCAATAGTTTTGACACATTGAAATTTTTGAGAAGTTGACAAGTATTGGATGAGGAGGATTGAGATGGTTTGACTGCAAATATAACATTTAAAATGCATTTTATACGTATAAATCATGTAACATAGATTAAATATTACCATTGAACCATGCAGCCGCCATTTTAGTATGTATATTCCAGAATTTCCTTTGAACAAATAATGCTACGGCAGATGGTATAGAAATTCAAATTAATTCACATTCAAAAGTACGAGAGAAAATATCTGGTATAAATCTGGACTTCAAGACCCAGCATAGCAGTTTATTCTCAAGACCTGCGCTGGCAGACAGAAGAATTGGAGTTGTACCTAAGCATGTTGACACACACAACCGCCACTTGAAACGTTCTGGTTACAGAATATGAATCATCGACACATTTACACTCGTATGTGTCATATCCACTAACTTCACCCATGTAATCTAATTCACTTTTCTTACCATTCATTGAGTGTGATATAAATAAATAAATAAATAGAAAATACTTGAGGTACACAGTTTGAGATAACCACGGATTTTTACATCTTGAATAATTTTGAATGAATGGATGAATAATTTTTATGTGCAGAGTGATAGCGATATGCAATTCAAGTGTGAGCAGAAAGTGACTGACTTCTTGAGTAATGCTAAGCAAAATTTTATGTTCTACTTAGAGCATAGGTCAAAGCTGTATGCCCAGAATTAATTTGGTATTTATTTTATCAATTGCAACTCTTATGATTCATAACAACGTTCAGTTTTTTTATGTTTTTAATTTTAATGCGAATTCTATGAATTAGATATAAAAATTCAAGAAATATCTCATATTTTTGAAAATTGTCATTTATTTGTACATCGTACGTATTTCTACACAAAGAGAAGGAAATTCTGCAGACGAATTTATTTATTTCCGCGAAGTGGAATTAGTTGGAACTATACTCGGAATTTTGATTGGTTGACCTTGGCCAGTCGTAGTTGAATTTGACGAAGGTTTCTTGCTGCTGGAACTGGCGACAATATGTGGGATTTTTATGCTTGGATGCCAGAGGATAGAGATGACATCTGTTGAGCAGCAAAACGTGAACCTGAAGAAGAGCGTGAAGTAATTTGTGGAATTTTAATCGGTTGAATTGACTGTGAAGAAGTCACACTTCGAGAAGACGGTTTCTGACCAGTACCGGAAGTGGCAGGGCGAGATGATGAAACAGCTAATTTTATTGCTGGAATTGTTGAAGGAACTCTTGCTTTTGAGGAAGAACTATTTTTTTGAGCGGAAGGAATTGACGGAATCATGATTGGTTTGACGGATGAGGAGCCAACCCCGTTTACAGCGACACCTGAACGAATTGTAGGTAGTTTATTAGGTGAAGCTGCAAATCCCTCTTGTGCCTGTGTCTGTGAATTTCCTCCAGAGCGAATTGCATTGACTCGATTGGATGACATCATAATATTTCTCTGCACAGAAGCCATTGCCTAAAAATATTAATTATTATGATTGTTTCCTGGATTAAAATGACCTTCGCCTTGACGTGAATGACTTACGATTTTGACTCCAGCAGATGAATTTGGCACACTCATAACATTACTTTGAGCGGGTGGAACTAGATTTTCAAAACTTTTGAATACTCCAGTTTGCGGGCCAATTTGTAAAAAGTTGACATAGAAATTTGGATTTGCTCTTGCTTTTTCCCTCACAATTTTTTTGATGGAATCATGAGTGAAATGTTTGGAAGCATTGTCTTCACCATCCGACAAAAGGACTAAATGAACAAACTCTGAGCTGCAAACTTTCATAAAAAATTCAAAGGTCAATATTAAAATGTAATTCAAATTAACGAAATACTGTATGTATGTACATGAATTTACTTTTGGGCGGAATATTGGTCACAAGTTGACCCACGGCATCATAGAGTGCAGTTGCTCCTTGGCACATGTGTCGGATATTTTGAGCAATATTTCGGGTGGCGCTTCTGTTCCCAATGAAAAATGGTTGAATGGTTCGATTGAAAACTTCAATTGTAAAATTGACATGTTCTGGTGTCGTGTTGAAGTGTTCTTGCATGGATTTACTCACTTGATCAA
>JAQGCB010003267.1:0-10045 GCA_034698835.1 Protaphorura tricampata | reverse complement strand
ATTTTTTTCTCAATTGTGTAAAACATTAGACATACAGGAGATACAAATACATACATATACCTACGTATGGATTGGACCAAAATTTATGACAGGACTGCTGCCGGGATTGTTTTTCTTTAAAGTGAGCCATTTGTCCAGGCATCGCATCCCTTCCGATAAAGTAGGTTAAAAATTCAAGTTTGTGTGGGATTGATTGGATGAAGATACGTCAGGTCATGGCGTGAGTTTGGCTTCTCAGTCAGTAGAATGATATATCGGTTTTTGACGTAAAAAACTTCGTCTTTTATAGTTGACGGATAATTTAAAAAAATCATGGGATATATCTGATAATTGAAGAGATTCATATTGCTTTTATCCAATAATTTGGAGCCTTTCTTTTGCTAAATCTCTATTTTCTCCTGATTCTGCAATTCTGTAACCAGCACTCGGCTGAACTACGGCTTTCCGAATTCGGTAATTAAGCCGGTGATGTGGCCGAATGGAGTTTAATTAACGAAGAACCGTGTTTACATGTTAAGACAGTCAATTTGCATACTTGTAAGTTTGAATGGTTTGGAATATCAAGCTAATAAATCAAACAAATTGTTAGGTACAGATTTCGGCCCGAGTGCGTAACTGCGATGCGAATGTGACCCGAGTTCGGTCCTCCTGCGGCACCAGTGCGTGGGAGTCGAATGCGGGTCGAATGAATCATAACGATCATATTATGCAGCATTCGGACAGAATACCCTTATTCTGCATATCCGGCAGACTATAAAACTGTACGGGTAAAATAATGAAACCCTTGAAGTGTCACCAGTCAGTCACCATTGCGATCTGGTTGTAATAGTTGTATCTCGGTCTCGGTGCACCGTCTAGTCAAAACGGAGAAAAACCTCCAAGATTCATTTCCTGCGCCGTGTACAAAATTCTGGCTATAGAATCCAGGTTGTGGCAGTGGCCGCTGGTACGCGTCTGATTGGATCTGTTTATTTTATACGAAATGTTTATTTCAAAAATAATTACCATTCAAGAGCGGAATGTAACTTGACTCTGCAATATCCAGCGGAAGCCCTATCGAAATTTTAAAATATTCACGGAAAACTTCGGAGGTTCTCATGTTTTTGAATTCACTCTTCCGAAACATATTTCTCATTTTAATAACTGCTTATATTAATCAAGTTTCTTCAAAATATCTGTTTAAAGGTGGATCGTCTGTGGAATTTTAACCCATTCCGCTGGCGCCTTACTTGGTGTTTATAACCTTATAGGCTGAGCTTGACTAAATTGACTATAACCGAGTAACTTGATTCCATATAAACGCAGAATTTTAATGAAAAATCATGATCATATTACGATAGCGCTCTATTATTACGAATGCTTTTTTTTTGCTTTGAAAGGTTTCTTTAAATGCGTTTCTATCTATAATATTTTCTATGCAAAACTGAATGGGTCAACTTGTTTTTATTTCGTTTACATAGCGCGAAACCTTTTGACCTCAATCTACCTGTACTAAGCAAGGCGGCAATCGTGCACCAAAAACGAAATTGGATGTACGAAGTTTGAGTTTACTGATCTGTTTGTTTTGATGACTCGCGTGGTTGTAAAAAAAATTCCACTTGATTTTACTATTTTCACCAGAAATTTCACAGTTTCGTTTAAGGTGTGAGGGTTAGGGTTAGTTACCTTTAAGTTTGGGTTAATGGTCATTTACCTGCTTGACTCGTTTCTTTAGCCAAGATAAAATCGTCGTGCATTCATCTTTATCATCTTTAAAAATAATATAACATTTACGCACATGTCTCCGATTTTTGTATCTAATGAAAGTAATTCACTTACCGGTTCTACAGGAATGTTCTCATGAACATCAAAACAATATCATCGGCCTTATTTCGTCTTATTATTTAGAGTAGGTTTCCTGCCATTATGACTAAACGTTATGAAAATACGCCTATGCAAAAAAACATCTTCATATCTTGTCAGCCTCAGTGGTCCAGTGATCGAACCCTCGCAATAATGGCATAATAGCGTAGGGGAACGGTTAAATGTGCTGCGTGCGACACTTTATTGCTATCGACTTCGAAAGAAACCAACGAATTTAGAGTGCAATTACAGCGTTATAAATTAACTGTGCATACAAACCGCAGCGAATCACAATATAGATGACCAAATCGTTTACGAACTCCAGTTTCTCATTACACAATGTGAATCTCACTTCAACTTACTTACAAGTAGCATATGCAACCAGTTAACTTTTTTTAAGGCACACGTCAAAATTATGAAGCATAAGTTTTTATGGTGCTTGTAAAGAAAGCAAGAATTTATTTTGGTGAGGGGAAGCTATTCGGATGTCAATTTTTTTTCGTGAGACATTTTGTCAGTAAGTTCCGCAGACACCTATACTAAGAAGTTCTATTTAGAGTAAGTGCATTATGTTATTATGTGTACGTAGTTTGAGAAAGATCAACCTGAGAGTTTAGCAGTATTTATTATTACTATACTTATAATAGATTTTAAGCCGTAAAATTGTTACTACTTTCTTTACTCGGCTCGAACCGGAAGCCCAACCGACACCGAAATTCACATCCGCACGCACGGCAAGCTTCTCCGTATAAAGAAAGAAAGGACGGAAGACGGAAGCATTTGTCAAAAGTAAATGGACAAAAACCTAGCTTGTACTTTCGTGTAATTGTCCAATTTGAGAATGAAAAGTGTTAAAGTGAAAAGTGTAGGTGGGTAATTGTGGGCACATCCGATTTTTGTTGCGTTCTTAAGAATTTGGGCTTTACTTTACACTCTCCAGAACATTGAGTTCTTCCCAGAATGTGCTGATTACTTCAACAAACGGCGAGATATTTTATGAAAATGTAACTGTCTTGTATTAAAATAGTGTTCACTTAATTACTTTTCAAATAATTGTAAGAACTTTTTAGAAAAATTGTCAAGAAAAATAAATTGTGGCAAGTTTGCAAGGATTTTGAATAATTCAAAGAAGACAAAGATGTTTTTCGAGTTTTTTTAAAATACAACAAGATCCGTCAATTCGTGCGTGTATCACGTAATTACGTTCTCTCGTGTTACTCGTGTATAGGACCAAGGCGAATAAAAGATCTCTGCGTCAATGGAGTTGATCTCAAAGGAGCACATGAAAATAAGTAATACGAAGCTACATCGTCACGCTAAAAAATATTCATATTAAAGTTTTTCAGAAGATACTTTGATGAAACTACTTTTAATAAGTGTCATACAATTCTACTTTGATATGTTGTAAACAATTTTTTCAGTAATAGGTATGTCAAATTCAAATCCAAAGTTTTCATGAATTTGAATACAAACACCGAAAAATGTAATTATATTTCACCCACTTACTTAGAACGTGCAGACGCGTCGAATAATGTTCCGGGTTCCGGACACAATTTTGGATTAAAGAGTTTTCAATCTTAATAGATTGTGTGATTATTGTGTCACCTTCGCATTCAAGGCTGACATATTTGCTCTTGCTCTAATTGCATTGTGAATGTTGTACATGTGCATACAGTTTTTAAAGAATTGTATATTATACAATTGGGTCTGTTGCTGTGCTCAGCGAGAATCATCAATGCCATGTATAATTGATTAACAACAAACATTAGCCTTAGAGCCGGAAGTAAACTTCTTTCTGGCATCGCAGATGACAATTTGTTTTCCGGTTCTTGTTCATTTGAGTTCAGATTCCAAAGATCCGGTGAAATTATTTCTCAGCAAAACTTTTGACGTCTTATTTAGTCAATTTCCTGTCCTGATTTTTCGTGGCGCACGGAACGTCGGCGTGGGTGTACATCCTACACAGATGCTAGATGCAATGAACTATTTTAAATTCCATAATGACCAGGTCTACCGACTCTGGTTAACACTAACTCGGAGATAAAGTATGAGTTTTAACCAGGATAGGACTTAAGAGCGTTATACTAAACCAAGATGCTGTGGTTAACTTTCCTTAATCAACATTTTACACCTCTTCCGTTCAGGACCAAACCGACCTCTTGAATATTAGAGCTTCCAATACTTCGTGTTCCGTTTCCGCTCAAACGAATCATGCGTTTCGCTCCGTATGAACCGGAAATCTGTTAAACAGTCGATGTTTGTGGTTTTATCTTTTTATGTGGTTTTATGTATTTAATATACATCGTAAACTCTGACCGATTATAGACTGATATTTTAAGCATTTATTGTAAATTGTACATCCTGATTCCATAAGGAAATGTATTCAAATTTAAGTTTTGCTATAAACAAGTAAATAAAATATCAACATGATCCGGACTAGGATTTTGACGGCGGACATGACAGGCTCGCATGCCTAGCTGTTCTGACCGAACAACAGTAACGAGGAAGGGCCTAATCTACCTGTCTGGTGCAGGCTTTGAGGTTTGATAACTGCCGACTGTTACCCGAGTTCGCTATAAGGTTTGATAGCATACCAGAATAAGGCGAACGCTCCAGAAATGTCCGAGGTTTAGATATCCGACATACTTGACAGACTGCGGTTTCGTTTACAATGAGTATCTTCTGAAGAATGTTCTCCACATTATTAGAATTTGATTATGAAATTCAAACGGTGGTATTCTTCTCAGGTATCAAGTCGTTTATGCCTAGAGACTGAATTTCTCCTGAAGAAGCTAAGAATTTTGCAGTAATAAAAATATTGTACAACTTCGGCTTGCTATAAAGTTTTGCCATACACCGATACAAAAGAAGGATACATGGTGGACTAGAAAATTCGGGCTATGATCGACCTTACTCACGGGACTCTTTGCCCCAATTTACTCGATATATGACTCACTAGAAAGCCCGTGCGATTCTGAGAAAATGATATACCTAGGTCAACTTAAATCCAACATTTTGAATGAGCGGTCACGAGGTCACATTGATTTCTGCTCCCCATGATCACATGGACTCAAAGAAAGTCATGATAGGGTCGCATTATGACCTAGGTCAAATGAGGTTTCAATTGAACAACGAGGTTAGGAAGACAACATGTAACAAGTCTCAGATTTTGGTGATCGCCCATGTTGTGTCATCAAAGTTCAAAAACTCTCTTGAACCTTGTATATCCGATTGCATTTTCCTGACCTGCTCCTAACGCTACACGGTTGGTCATCAAATCCGAAACTAGGTATACGTTGTCTCCTTGACTTCGGTGTTCGATTGACACCCCATTTGACCTAGGTTATAATGTGCCTATCACGATCTTTTTACAACACTTCTTGTTCAAAACTTTGAATTTTAAGTTTGATTGTCTCTTGCTCAGTATGATGCTTTCTAATGAGCATATCTCGAGTAAATCGAACAAGGCGTTACTCCGCACGACCGGAATTTACACAAAGTATCCCCATATTTTCTGGCCCACCATGTACAGAGTGAAAGCCACTTTCATATTTTCACCAGTTTAACGAGAACGCAGGCAGAGGTTCCCGGCCTTTTTGATGTACTACAGTAAATCACAGACTAGAGCCATGGTCTTTCACCAGCTTTCCTCTGCTCCTTCATCCTTATGGAGGTGGTGGTGAAAGTCCGTGAATTGACCCTGTGGGGTATGAACACACGGTGCTCTATTCTCTAAATGGGAGGGGTAAGCTAATAAAAACTTTGGCTACTAATTTAATCGGAAAAAAGGTACTCATCTGACGAGTACCTCTGACGGATGATTATGCTGTCTAATACGGTTTGTCTGTGGAAGTTCCTCGGAGAACAAAGTTCAGGAGTACAAAGTACTTGTATTTAATAATATGGGAAAAATAACACATGTACGAATTACTTCACAATATTTATTCAATTAAGCAGTAACAACTAGAGTTTTTTAGTTACAAAACTTCTCAGAACAATACCGGTAACTCTCAAAAGTCTTAACGAATTCATTCAAGGCATTTAAATTAACCTGATCAAAGACCATGAATAATATTATATCACAACAAATGTCAGTACATTCACTGATGGATGCAGCGTGAAACTATCTGCCCCATTAGACAATCTTTTTCCTAATATTTTAGATTTTTTAAACATGTGAACTGTAACAGTTTGAAAAATCATAATTTTCAGAAGAGGCCAGCTCTAATCCACTTACAATGATTAGTTAAATAAATTAATACAGCAAGCAGACACACATGCTTCTAACAAAACGGCGACTCAACAGTAAATATAACCTCGACTATAAATATCGCTCGGTTTAGAAGTAACAATTATCCAGTTCAGTTATTTTGTCACACAATTAAAATACAAAATCGATTCTTTTAGTTACTTTTATCCAGTCAAACAAACAAATTAGCTGGATACAAAATGGACACTGAGGTGGAGGTTCTGCCCGTTTCGTACACGATCCGGACTCAAAAATACTAACAAAAATTAAAATGCTTCGCTATTTAAAGTTTCTAATCCAAGGTTCCAATATCTGATGTTTCAAAACATTCAAGTTATTTCTAGAGGTTTTCAAAGTACTTCTGTTCTTAATTCCTTTCGTGGTTTGACCTTGACCCTTTAAAATTAAGGTCTGCGTCAACTTACATCCGTCGAGACACAAATCACATTTCACATGTCGCATTATACCCAAAAATAGTTTGAGTATTCTATGTATTAAGTATAATACAAACCAACCAAGAAACTTCAATCCAATCATTTAACCTTAAATTATTTAATCTTATCGTGTTCACTTTTAATATCACGTTAAATTGAAATAATGTTCAAAATATTACAAGTGATAACCCGACTGTCAACTATATTGTAACAAACAGCAGTTACAAGAAAATGAACCACAGAAACAACTTAACTGCGCCGAAAATTATATTAACGCTGGAAATGGTTGACGGAAGAGTATAATAAAAAAGATAAATAAAATACATAACACAAAACATATATAACAAAAAATTCAACCAATCAGTGGCTGTCAAACATTTGTTAACAGTCTACAACAGACTTTAAATGTGCGTCATTTCGGAGAGTAATCTCAGCGGATTTCGGATCAAAAATTACACCTGAGGTCTTATTTGTTTTCCCAAAACTTCTCTTTCTACTTCCACCACCAGGTGAACTATCGACAATTGTAACAAGAGAACGATCCTGTAGCTGTGCACAATATGACGGTATATCACTACTCTCAATTCTGGAAAAGCAACCTGTCTTACAAATCTTGAGATGTTCAGCGTAAATTGTATCGAATGGAATGGGGGAGAGAACACCGTCAATGGAAAAGTTCTTGGTGTTCGGAGCTTTTCGATGAATTCGTAGAAGAGTAGCTAAAACCACACCCTGTTGAAGTGGAAGGTCTTCAGTTTTTTGTGGGCAAAGAAGTTTCGCTACCACTGCGACGCTAATCTTGTCGCCACTCTGATAACAATGCTTCTTGGGTGTTAACGAATTTAGACCTGTAAAAAATTAACATAACATAATTTTGTCAGTACCAATGAAATATTTTTTAAAAATAGCGAGTCAATTAAATTACCTCCATCAGCAGTACGTTTCAGAGGAGAGCGGCCACTATCCTTCTCCAAAGATTGGATAGCCAGTTTGCATGCACTAAGGGCTTTCCTCATATCACCTGTCGTAGCTGCAACCTTCATGGCAACAAATTTTATCGCTGCTGGATCAAATACTTGACTTCCTGAAGTAGCGATCCCTTTCAGTCTATCTTCCAAAATGAGTGCAATATCATCTTTTTCATAGGGTGGAAAACTCATGGAATGACAATTAACTGGAGTAGCTCCATTTTTAGAATTTGATCTAGAAGCGGTTGGTTTTGGAGATGAAAAAAACTTGGGCATATGACGGACTGTCAAATCTAGTGTATTCGCAATGCCAATTATAATAAGTTTGGAACCAGGAATTCGGGTCCACTCGAAGAGTAAATATAACGATTCCTTGGAAGTACTCGCCAGAAGTTGATCCATTTCATCGAGTACCAAAACACTAAAAATAGAATAAAAAATGACGAATAAGTTTGGTTCCATTTAAAGCATTAATTATTTGAAATTATTAACAAGTCGGCTACTTTTCACTTACATGGGTTGGCCAGCCTTCGAGGTAATCCTTTTTAAAAGGCATTCCTTTGTACCAAGGTCATCAATATTTCGGAGCCTCAGCAATTTTACAATATCATCTAGCAAAAATCCCGGTTTGCTTTTACCCTTACAATTGACAAATAATTTTAAAAACCGGTAAGATTCGGATTCATCAGAATTCGACAATTTCTCTAGGACATGTGTAACAACAGAAGTTTTCCCTGTTCCAGGGGCTCCGCAAATGTACATACTGCCGGATGAACGTTCAGACAAATGCTTGACCGTGAACTTGTAGACTTCATCAATTTCTGCTTCACGACGAGGAAGTGAATCGGGTATAGAATTATGAAGTGCTCTTTTGGCCAAATAGAATGGATCCACGTCATCTTCCAATTCTGAATTATCTTGTAATTTTGAGTCCACAGGTGGACTTTGACATATATTCTCCTCATTAAATAAATTTTTTCGAGCTCCTTTCTTTCTTTCAATCGTTTTTGTTTTAGTTTCGGGAAAAGAATCTGTAATTCTCTTTTGTCGTAAAGCCATTTTCGGATGATACTGAAACAGAAAAGGTCAAAATAAAGTATAATAACAAAACCTGCTTACACAATAACGACTTCTCAACACAAGTTCCAGAGTTCTTTACGCTAACGTAGTGAACTCCAATTTTAATTTTAGGTGCTCAATTCGACTTTGCAAATTCCACACCGCGCACCGGAAACGTCGTAAAAAAACCCAAGTACGACACAGGGATATTATGCAGCGGAATTTTTTTTGGCCTAAAAAACTACCTATACACTTTCTGGTTCTAGCTTTCACTTTAACTTTTTTGGTTCTATTACAACTTTATAAAATTTTGTATCATGCGTATATAATTGTATTATCTCACTGCAAAACCCTACTTTGGCCTCAATTTACGTGTATTTTGCAAGGGAACGGCGGCCATCGTGCTATACGCTTCGTTCAGAGTTTTGATTAACCTTATTCACATTTTAATTCTTACCTTGCGTGCCTCGCGTATCGAACTCCAACTTTCCAACGATTTCTTCAGTCCCAGTGACTCAAAATCCACCGAACCTTATGGAACTTTGACCTTGGCGTTTTATCCCAAGAATTTTAAGGACACGAGAAGGGATATGGTGAAAGGGACAAGAATTGCTTTGCTACTTCAAGAAGGGTTCCGTCAATTCCTTCCTTTCCTTTCTTTGTGTAAAATTGGAATCCACACTTTGGAGGGAAATTCTTGGGATACCAATGCCAATGCCAGAAGAGAACACAGCAGCGATTCCCGCGACTTCCTTCACGTGCTACCGAGTACCCTCGGTGTACAGAAAATCCATCCAAAAAGGTAGGGCCTCGTAGGGCTTTTCCTAATACTTCGTCCCTGCCTTTTCTCACTCACTTTTGACCAACTCTTCCCTTTAATTCTCAACAGCAACAGCTGCGTTTGAACTGAACTAATAAGGAAACCACTGTGGGTGTCAATCAATCAAAACTGGAAGCTAGAGAAAATAGGGTCCTGTTCTTGAGTAGTTTCTGAAAAATATGTATACTTTGGAAGTAATTACAAGTTACATGAAGATTTTTGAATGTAACTTGATTTCTTAATTATAATTACAATTACTATCCCACAACTGAAATTATAGTTTTCAGCTAAAAATGTAATTAATACACTACTGTCTCAAAAAGTCTATTTCATAAGTATTTAATAACAATTACGATTTCGTAATTGTACAAATCCTGGGGCTGGATTTGTCTGCCGTTTGTGGACAGAAAATTCCGGGTTATAGTTATAGTTCGTAGTAGCCAGTAGCCAAAATATGTTGACAACGCCTTAGAGTGAAGTCAAGGCATTCATTCTGGTACGTAGTAGCATTCATAACTCATAACTAAATTAAACTATCGATTTATTATGTTGAAAAGAGGATATAAATACTCACATATTTTAAAGTTTTGAACTTCCAGAAACTTAAACTTATTCACATACGAAACTATACATATATCATTTTAACCCAAAAAGTTAACTCGAATTTAGTTCG
>JAQGCB010003266.1:0-10046 GCA_034698835.1 Protaphorura tricampata | reverse complement strand
GTGGATGGAATTCCGAGCTTAATATAATTTTTGATCTGGAGCAACTGGACTCTGAACTGCTTACATTAAAGACAAGTATGGAGGTGTCTATTGAAACGGTGTTTAACAAAAATTCAAAAAAGTGAAACAATCACTTCCAATTCTAGTCAAAGCAGATATTCATTTATTCAAAAGAAAATTGAAACGGCACGACTGATGAACTGCCCGCAAAATCAGCAGAATATTATGTTATTCCTCTTGACCAATTGCATTTGACAATAATATTTAATTTCTATTTTTGTGGATGGAATTCCGAGCTTAATATAATTTTTGATCTGGAGCAACTGGACTCTGAACTGCTTACATTAAAGACAAGTTTGGAGGTGTCTATTGAAATGGTGTTTAACAAAAATTCAAAAAAGTGAAACAGTCACTTCCAATCATAGTCAGAGCAGAAATTTATGTATACAAAAGGAAATCGAAACGGCACGACAGGCGGCAACCTGTCTGAACTGCCTTCAGGAATACTTATGTCGCCAATTTTCTGAGGAAACTATTCGGAGCAGTAGAATTTTACAAATACTTTTTAAAAAAAAAATCTGACTCAATTTAAAGACTTGAGGAAATGGCCGCCATGACAAACCCTACCAATAAGCTCCGTTACGGTTAAAAGATTATACTAATTTGATGATCAAAATGATTCAGCCACACTGGATATGTATATTACACCCACATTCTTATGCGCGCAAAATATATTTTTATTTCCAGAAAATCCAGTATCATTCTATCTTAAAAAATTTACAAAACACAAATAGTTTATCGCCATTCGAATTTCCTAACATAATCGACTTCAAGTGTATTCTTTGCCCATCCATCAGCCTCAGATGGATCAAATGGTTCACCCCCGAAAAAAGCTCCACCAACAGCCAAATTGAGGATGAGGAAAAAGTTTCTGTCGAATGGGGATCCATTAGAATTGTAGAGACCAGGCCAGAAATTTCTGTTCAAAGTCTCAGTGTGCAAGACTTGTCCATCAACAAGCCATTGCATTTGAGATGGACTCCAGTCCAAAGTGAATACATGGAAATCTTGACTGAAATCAAATGGATATTGTCGTTCCCCAGATCCGACTTGACCTTTGTTGTCCCAAGCAGGGCCGAAATGAAGGGTTCCTTGGGTTTCTGTTGGTCGTTGTCCTCTGTATTCCATGATATCAATTTCACCACTTCTTGGCCAACCTCCGTACTCTGATGCAGATGGCATCATCCAGATTGCCGGCCATAAATGTTTACCTGAAAAAATATGATATTGAGATTTGATTATAAGAATACAGGGTGGTAAATAATTTAGCACACAATTTTAATGAACAGTAATTTCTGTCATACCTTTTGGCATACGAGCTCTGATATCAAATTTCCCGTGGAGCCAATTGGCCTTGGTTGTAATTCTAGCGGATGTGAATGGTTTGTCACCACCTGTTTGTCCACCATCACCTGAAATAAATCGTAAGATATCAAATTAAAAATCAATTCAATCAAAAGGATGACAGAAATTCTAGATTATTTTTTTTCTGACTTACCCCACCATTCCCTGCGGGCTTGAATGATTAAATTTCCATTTTCTTGACGAATATTCTCATTCCTATTATTTGTGTAACATTGTAATTCGTTATTTCCACCCCCAGCACAATTGACTTCAAAGTTCCATCGATCGTTGATGTTTCCTCCGTCGAAATTGTCTTCCCAAACCAAAACCCAGTCGGCGGAGACGGCTGAAATCCCCACGACTACAGCTAAAAATAAGCTGAATTTCATTTTCAGGCTAAGTACGCAGATGAGCCAGCAAAAAATTAAAAGACTGATTGCTGAATTTGACTAGAATTTTCCTCGTTTATATACCGAAAATTTCAACCACTAAATTTACACTTGACAAATTGATTCAACGATTAATAAATAAAACGCACCTGGAATTTGGTATATCAAACAGTACATAAAACCACATGAAAACACTTCTAGTGAAATCACTATTTTTCCACGTGCCGATTAACTAGAAGTGGAAAAAGGGAACATATGGTCGGGTTTGGTGTCGTCTGAGGGTTGGTCTAGGATTATAATGCACGAGCCACTTAATTAAACACTAATTATGGTTTTCGGTTGATATTCAGGGAATCACTACAGTACATAATGAATTATTTTACATTTATGATAAAATAATATTACTGCACACCTGTCGTGTCAATCATATTAGGATTCGCTGTCAATCAACATCGATTCAATCTCATCCTCTTTCCAAGTACTTATTTTTGTCTACAGTACACACTTTTTAACCACATTACTCGTTGAATTATTCACTTCTAAACATCAAATTAACAAACATCTGCTATGTAATAATCATTATCATTCTAATTTGAAGTCAAGTAGTTTGTTCAAGTGCGTAATACAATAATGCAAATATAGGTATGATGTTTCCTAACGCCTACAGTACAAATAACGAGGGCTGTCTCAAAAGTCTTTGGAATTTATTACCTGAATGGCTTAATCCGCTTTGCCAAAAAATTAATTTTTACTATTTATTTTTTACTATTTCGGACATACTATTTCGGACAAATAATTTGTATGTTGGAATACTGACCAACTGCTTGGCTTGTAGTTTCATAAGCAGTTTACCTGACTTTAACAGTATCCGTACAGGGCTTTGGTTTCAATGAACGATTTACAATGTTATTTGTCATGTGCGTCCACTGCACAAGGTCTATTTTCAAGTTTTAATTAGCCTAGCGACCTCGGCTCTAATTTTGGCAGTAGAAAGTTCTGTGCAATGGAGGTTAGAATAGTAATAAGATTTGTTGAGGTCTAATTAAGGGAGATAAATAGCCTAAATGCCTGTTTCTGCCCATGCCTGCCAAACATATATTTAGGTGACAATTGAAGTCCACAGTCTAATCGGACTAAAAGGCAAACTATACGTTCCAATCCAAAAACAATCTCTATGTTGGACAATGGAACATGCATGCAGAAATAAATGGTGATTCATCATCACAATGTTACAACAGACACACTCTTGTAAAAATTCTGGATCAGATTGAATGAATTCATGTCATTTCAAAACCACTTGGGATTGTAATATTTGTAATGAGAGTTTTGCACGTACTGTCAACGTCAACGAAGTTTGAAGTGTGCAAAAATTTCTCCAGAGTTTCATTATGAGACTGCCGATTATGTTTTGCTTGGCTTATACTCAATGCATAATTTAGTGCGGAAAAAAATATGGTCCTTGCAAAATTTTGACACTGGAACAAGTCGTAAATGCTGATTCTCTTTAAAATAAGTGTACAATGAATTATTGAGTTGGGTGGAATTTTCCGGTGCATATATGAATAAATGCTATGCGTCACAAAATTAGGTGTAATGATTATAATGGGAATAGTGATTCCATGACCGGATGTAATTATTACTGAAATTCTTTTACGTGCGACAAACATATGAACAACTCAACTCAGAGATGACGTGCGATTTATTTATTCTGTTTATATAATTGTCAGGCCTTTGAAAGAATGAAGTCATTAATTATTCAAAATATCAACCCATCATGAATTTCAGTCGAATTTTAACAGTAGTCGTCTTTGCATTGTTCGTGGGGATTTCAGCCGTCTCCGCCGATTGGCATTTAGTTTGGGAAGATAATTTCGACGGTGGGAATTTAAACGATCGATGGAATTTTGAAGTCAATTGTTCTGGGGTGGAAATAATGAATTACAATGTTACACAAATAATCGGAATGAGAATGTTCGTCAAGAAAATGGAAATTTACTCATAGAAGTAAGGAAAGAATGGTGGGGTAAGTAAAAATATAAAAGTTAACTAAAATAGAATAAAATATTTTGTTTTTAAAATTTTGTTGATTTAAATTTTGACACTTCATTTTAATTTATGTTTAATTTCAGGTGATAGTGGAAAAACAGTTGGTGACAAGCCGTTTACATCAACCAGAATGATGACGAAAGCCAATTGGCTCCATGGAAAATTTGAAATCAGAGCCCGAATGCCAAATGGTAAGGTTGAGAAGGCGTTTCATTTAAAAAACGCTTCAAATTATTCAAATTGACATAATTTTTAATTTAAACCAGCAAATTAATATTTTTGTAATATTAATTGCTTTTGTCCAGGTAAACGTTTATGGCCGGCAATCTGGATGATGCCCTCTGAATTTTCATATGGAATATGGCCTAGAAGTGTAGAAATTGACATCACGGAATATAGAGGACAACGTCCATCACAAATCAAGGATCTCTTCACTATGGAGAAGTGTATAATAATAAGGGTCACGCTGGATCTGGTGAACGAAATTATCCTTTTGATTTCAGTCAAGATTTCCATGTATTCGGATTGGACTGGAGTCCATCTCAAATTCAATGATTTGTGGATGGTCAAGTAATGCACACGGAAACTTTGAACCGAAACTTTTGGCCTGGTCTGTACCATGTGAATGGATCACCATTCGACAAAAACTTTTTTCTAATTCTTAATGTGGCCGTTGGTGGAGCTTTTTTTGGGGGTGAACAATTTAACCCAAATGAAGCTGATCAATGGAAAAAGAATACATTTGAAGTGGACTATGTGAAGAAATATGAATGGCGATGATTTCTGTGGCGCTGTAAAATTTTGGAACCAAGCTGCTCTTTCTGATTCAATGCAAATCAAATTATCGACTTTGTGACTTAATTATATACAATAAATTATTCCAAATATGTCTAGACAATTTTGTAACTAATATTTAAAAAGCAACATTTCTCCAAGTCGTTTTACAATTGCTATTTCACGAGTAACGCGAAACTGTGAGACCGAACACTCCAAAGATGCCGATAAAATTTTTGTGCATGCGACAGGTGATTAGCGAAGTGCTTGGACACTTTGCCGTTTCCAGTCGTTTGGCTGAGACAAATTTTTAATTCCCATGAATATATTCAGGGAAAGTAGAACCACAATTTTAAATGAAGCGAGAAACGCTGGTTCAAATTTTTTTCAACACGGAACTGTAATTCTTGAAGACCATTAAAAAACCTTGGATCCAAAATGTGAAAACTGCAATCTACTTCGTCTGACCTATATTAAAATGAAATAAATTTAATATGGTGCCAATAACGTTGATTCGCACATTCACAATGCTTGCTTCCATGCTTCCATTTAGATATGCGTGTTCTACATTACATGTTTCAATTGGAGTGGTTAGATGTGTGCGTTCTAATGCGAGCGGCTATATCTGTGGGTTCTGCATACATGCTTCCGTTCAAGTGGTTAGATGTGTGTGTTCTACATATATGCTTCCGTTCAAGTAGTCAGATATGTGTGTTCTACATACATGCCTCCATTCGAGTGGTTAGATGTGTGCATTCTACATACATGCTTTCATTCGAGCTGCTATATATGTGCGTTCTGCATACATGCTTCCGTTCAAGTAGTAATATGAGTAATATATAGTAACTGAAAGAGTCGTATCAAATCAATTTCAACTTCCCTTTATTCAGTAATCAAAAGTATTTGTGGGCGCCAGCAAGATACCTTACTGCTTTGAAGCTGTCCATTTTTAGACAACAGTTATAGTGGAGTAGTAACCTCCAGATAATAAAGCAAGTATGATTTGATCCTTTTTCAGGAGTTAGGCTGGGCTTTCTTGCAGCATTTGAGTTCGAGATTGTGACAAATAGTGTGCGTATATTTTGCAAATAAGAACAAAATTATTTCTGAATAGAAAAGTTTATTTATAAATCCCATAGGTCAATACAAAGCTACAAAGATTTTTACAAGATAACTCCACAATATGACTCAGACTCATTTAATCATTGACAATAGATGAATAGTGATTGAACGTAATACTACATTACGCAATGAAGATTATAATCTGGTACTCCAATATACTAGCCTAGAATACACACAAGTCTATATCTCGAACATTCTGAATAAGATTTCGCACAAAAATTCGAAATTCCCATTTCTCGTGTTTAATAGCCATGCTGAGAACCAATGGCACAAAATTTTGATACTTTTTAATAAAAATAGTAGAAATGCCTGATGTCCTATTTCCCAACTAAACACAATCATAATAATAAGCCAATGGAAAGTCTATATCACACAAACTCCTTTTATCGAATAACATTTCCTAAAATTAGCCAATTTTGACCGGCCGGCTTTCGCCGTGTTTTTTGTGCGGTATCCCTAATAAAATAAATAAACAATGGTGAGTAGAATCACAAACAGAAACAAAATACAACCCAACACACTTGTCATAAGGCTTAATGAACCATTTAAAAAACTTTAGATACACACGCCGGTGTGAACGCATAGATTTTCAAGTCCAACTTTCCAGTCAATATACATTTTACTAGCATACAGGATATTCTCATGCTTTTTCAAGATTCAAGAGTCAAGATGATATTTATTATAGTCATCAATCACATAGCCCACACAATATAACATGAAAATGTTGCATTGAATAATCAGTAGGTGTAACTAATTCCGAATTAACTAATGCCTAATTAACTTAAAGTTTAAGGTTTACAGATTGTAAAGTTGTAGTACAGATTCTTGCTTATAAATAATAATGATACTTAACCCAAAATTCTTAGTACTTTATTTTAATTTAGGATCTGTTCTGAACCAGTCGATTCTATAATAGAATTTGTTAAGTGGATTTATGCACTGGATTAGAACTAAGGTCAAAAGGTCGAAAGCATTAAAAGCGAACGATCTCCTTGACCGGCTCCGAATGCTAATAGGGAAATCTAGATGTACTGTTCACTTTAACAGAGTTTGACCCAATCTAACCACGAATTTGACCGAAATAAATATCTAAATGATGCACTTAGTGTCTCTTTCGTCAACAAAATCACTTGTACGATCCATCTAATTATTATCGGTCCAATTTCCACTAAAAATACAAACATACAACACCCCAACCTAGACAACAGAATAAAAAAAGTTGTCTGAATATTTGAGTGTATAGATAGTGGGTTGGGTTCCTGTTTCTCATATCTCACTTCTTTCCATCTCCCATTAGAAGCAAAGATATTAAACCAAGTCTCCCATAAAGTAAAAATTCCAGCTTGTTGCAAAACTTGCATTCTCTTGTACATCACAGTTGCTCCCCAATTTATCAGTTGATAACCTTGTGATTCTGGAAATAATTCCTTGCTACCTACTCTTAACTCTATGGCGTTTCTTCCATTATTTCGCTGAAACCTCTGTGCATGTGACAGAAAAGATATCAACTCGGACTCAGTACCAATATAACCATTTTTTGTGCAAGTAGACAATTCTTCGGTGAATACGTCATAGAATTTCGTGTCCTGATCTCTGTCTCGTTCATAGTCACTGCTCGGTCCACCCATGATTGTATTTTTGAGACCCATAATACTAGGATGTACGTTTTTCATATTTTTATAGACATCACTTTCAGATGTGTCCATGAGAAACCATTCGATTTTGCGTTGTTGACAGGAATATTTGTTGTCTCCTATTCTTTCATTATTTGCTGGGCATATTCCATCAGGGACTAAAAGGAACGATTGCGCTGCTGTTCCGTAATTTCTTGAACAAATGGTTTCATGTCTGACAGAGGTCATTTGAGGGTGGCCGTTGTGTTCGGGTAAACTCGAGTATTCATCCCATAGTCTCCGAAGAAATTCATTCGATGTAAAGAAAATAGAACCTTCCATCTCGGCCAACTCTGGTATTTTTCCGGACTGGGGAAGCATAGACGTACTCTTCAAAAGCCCAAGATATCCGTTCGTTAGGACAATCGAGACAAGTGCCCATATTGAAAGCACAGTTCGAACATAGGTCTTGAATCTCATGTTATTCCTTGCAAGATTTTCAACATTTGTGTTTGTGCCAATGTTGACATTGTTGCTGTGAGCGTTCGAGTGAACACTGTGTGTAATTTTTTGTTACACCTCTTTGTGTCACAATCGAGTGGGAACGAGGAGGTTGCTTTCCAGGCAACTGTACTACAGCTAAGAGAATTGAGAACGTGCTTGTCATACTCCAACAAGCTGTTGTGAATGGTTCCATGTAAAATCCAAAGCCAATGTATTGATGAAATCCGTCGCAAGTTGCATATTTGAAGTATTTTCGTCCGGTTATAATCACATGAGTCGTACTAAGATCTTCATCTAACATCGTGGAATACTCGTGTACCGTATCCAGACTGTCGCTTTCGAAATCGTGCATTGGGAAACCGTCAGGATCCATCATATATTCCATATGCTCCATCGCTAAGTATTTTACTATTTGATCAAATGTGAGATCAGGATCTGGTGGAGCAAATGGATTGGAAAACTTCGATCTCAATCCTCCGATAAGATCCGTCCAATTTTTTATGGTTGAGATGCAAGGGTATTTCTTCGAGTCGTAAACAGGAACTAGGTATGCATCGTAGTAATGACATTCGTTAGTAATATAGTAAATCGTACCAAATTTTGTGTAGTAATTGAATCCGTCAATTTTTTCTATTGTTAACCGTTGTACGTAAAATGTCCATTGATTTGATATAGGTGCATCAATCATTTCTTCATACCATGACGTTTTACCCGAACCAGTGAAGAATATGACGTTTGTGATGATGTTATTGCATCGATGTATCGACTTGTCCTCCAATGTCTTTATCACATTGGGGCATAAGAAGAGTGTAACTACCCATACGCTTAGGCTTGCAGTTCTCATCGAGTTCATCGACTGTCCCGGAAAACAAGTTGAATTGAGCGATACATCTCCTCGTCATCAAAATTGGAATGAATATTTCTTTACTGGCGTCCTTAATGATTACTGGATCCTGGATTGACTGAAACGAGTCATGGTGTATTCGATCTAGTTTCTGACTGGAATGTACTAAGATATAACAGTCTTCAAATTCGTGGATCCATTTATATAAATTGTCAACAATCATTTGGATGTGACAGTTGCTTTCGTTCGCGGATATTAAATACGAAAAAAGTTGAATGCACGGCAACACAATAACGTATAAATATGGCTTGAGAATTTCGAGACGTTCGTGGGACATGTCTGGTGCTGGTGCTCATGTCCTAAGCCCCAACTATAAGTTTACCAAACCTAAAAAAAACTACCTAGTTTTCTGCTATATTTTAATAACGTTCTTTACATTCTGTCAAATGTCAATGTATTCATGTCAGAATATTCCAGAAAAATGACTAATGTCATTGAATACATACATGGTAATGTTCGCATTTGACATATGTAGCGATGATTCTATCACCGGATATGGTGGTTACCCAATGTTACGTCCTGTGACGGCAATAACTTCCATTTAATTGTAACAAACAGGAAAAACGAGTTCACAGTTGACGTAAGTATGAGATGCGGTTAAGTTTTATCCGCATATAACATACAAACTCTGGAAATTCAATAGTTATTCGTAATATTAAGCGACCTCATCGCTATCAATGTCTATAACTATGAAATTTTTTATCGTAATAAGTCTTGCAATCTTGGGACTTTCTAACGTCTCCGCGTATTGGCACTTGATTTGGGAAGATAATTTTGATGGAAGGAATTTAAATGACAAATGGAATTTTGAAGTCAATTGTGCCGGAGGTGGAAATAATGAGCTACAATGCTACACAAATAATCGGAATGAGAATGTTCGTCAAGAAAATGGAAATTTAATCATTCAAGCACGGAAGGAATGGTGGGGTAAGTAAAAAAATAAAAGCTCACAAAGTTAAATGCAATACATTTTCGATGTATTAATTTATATACATATTTTAATTATGACTTTCAGGTGATGGCGGAAAAACAGGTGGTGACAAACCGTTCACATCCACCCGAATGACCACAAAGGCCAATTGGCTCCATGGAAAATTTGAAATCAGGGCTCGTATGCCAAAAGGTATAAGAGAAATTACTTCAAATTATGTAAATTAATATCAATTATATTGCAAATCGGATAATTGATTTCATATTAATTTATTTTGTCCCGGTAAACATTTATGGCCCGCAATGTGGATGATGCCAGCGGATTCTGCCTATGGAATATGGCCTAGAAGTGGAGAAATT
>JAQGCB010003265.1:0-10049 GCA_034698835.1 Protaphorura tricampata | reverse complement strand
AACGAAATGTATATCTTGACTTTTTGAGAGGACGCAATTTTCCGATGGCACATTTTTTTATGGGAGCCGTTGAGTAAAATTTTCTCCCTGTCATTTTTTTTTTGCAGAAGACGAGCGGCGGTTCATACGATGCTCGGGTCGGCGCGGAAAGTCAAATTGAGCCATGAGTGAAAAAACGCAGCGTTTCCGTGATTTCTGTTCAGCGTTTTCAGTTGAATTTTTAAAATTGACTGACAGTTTTTTAATTTGGGTCCTCCCCGTCATCCTCTTCCTCCTCGTCTTCATTGGAAATATTTTGTGGGGGTTGACGGGGGTCATTCTAAGTGTCTTAATTCCAATCATAATCACCATGTCTTATTTGTACTTCAACCTATGGAAAACCAATAAAAAATCCCCCCAGGAGTCCACATCATCACCAACCCCAAAATTCACAGTTTCTTATGAAGGCCAAGGTCAAGGTCAGAGTCCTAATCATAATATACAATTTGGAAATATTAACCAAAGAAATTCAAGACCGTCTGTGTCCATTCGAACGACGACGATGTATCAAGACCGGTACTCTCCGCGTGGGTCTATGTCTGGATCATTGAATGAATCAGAATCAGTTTTATTACCCCCAGGGGATACAACTGGGTTTGATGAAAGTCAAAATAGAGAGGATGATTTGGAGTGTGACGATAGTTCCACAATTGCAGAGGGTCTTGGAAATTTTAGGAATCAACAAAGAAAAACACTCAGTCCTAGGTAAGTATTAGTATTACGTTATTTAGTTTACATTTACATTACATTGATATTGCATTTCTGAAAGGTTTCTAATTTTTAAGTTTTGGAGAACTATAGAACTATTACTTGGTTTGGTGGCAGGCCAAAGACATTACTTAAATTGTGATACCCCCAAAAGCATTCCCAGGGGGACAAACAGTTTTGTAACAGTACAATCAGTTAATCAGTCCCGGCTTGAGCATTTCGGAATAATGAATTCAGAACCCCCTTGTCAAAATTTTAAACGACTTAAGAAATGTAACGTTTGGTCTGGTCAAATTATGTCCCTAAATTCATAGTTGAACTGACGACTTGCGTTATCACTATTAAAAGAAACTTAATTTGTACGTAATTTAATTTTGCATTCATTATATTTTATACAGTGAGTGGTCACAGGTCACAAGTCCGGGATTTTCAAGTCGAGTTGTCCGACAAGCAGCATTACACTCGCCTCTAAGTGAATACAATTTCAAAGGCATGAATAAGAATCAATCACCGTTTGATATGTCCCCAAATGGACCGCTAAAGCTTGGCGAAATTCCATTCGGCTCAAGATGGAGGCATTCTGGACGGAATTCTGGACAAGTCCGTGAATACAAATTAGCAGTTTCCCGAAAGCGAGAACCCAAAGAGAATGGGACTGTGTATCTGAAGATTGCACCCATGGAAGGAATGGGATTTGTAAGGAATGATAATCCAGATTTGGATCAGTCGAATTCAAACGAAACTCCAAAAATGTCATCTGGTTTGGGTGGAATTTCTCAAGCGGGTCTGAACAACAGTAGATATACTCGACTCTCGCCGTCTGCAAATTCAACATTGGAGAGATCGCTGCGAATGCGGAACACTTCACCATCGACATCCTCTACCTTTAATATAGTAGAGGTTCTTTCTAATCGTAAAGGAAAAAGGTGAGGACAAACACGAATCGAAATTAAATTTTTTAGATAGTCACTTGCTGGACCGACAAAGTATTGTAATCCGCAATATAATTTATATTTTTCAGAAATCGAGGTCATGACTCTCCGTTGGAACCTTCGACAAGTCCTAGAAGTCCTTCATCCGCGATTTCCAATTTGAGTATTTCAACAGATGATAATCCAAAAGACTCTAAGCGGGTCAAATTTATTATGCCACCTGAACCTAACACAAGTCGAAACTTGTCAATGCTACCTCTGACGAGCCACAACAATCCTGAAAATGGAAATATGACCTCCGAATCCATTTTGGAACAAATGAATCAAACTGAAAAAAGGTTTTTACCAGACGATGATACACCTCCTTCAATTCGACCATTGCCAAAAAAGGGCAGACCCTCTGACAGAGGACTTCATGGAACAAGTGGGGCTTCAAGTTCCGCTACGCCTAATTCTAGTTCTTCGTACAGAAAAAGACGGGCGTCTTCATCAGTCTTCAGCATGGTAGAGGAAGAAGCCAGAGGAAAAGCGCCTAGATTTTGCAATTGTACAGAATGTTATGAAGAGGCAGCTGGTGTATCAACCTATGTACCACAACAGAAGAAAGTTGACGTTCCTCTTCCTCCTATGAGGAGAGTTGTTAAAGCTATTACTTGTGATAGATCTACTGAAACAGAGTTATTTACTGGAGGAGGCACAAGGAGGTGAGTCATAAACGTACCTTTTTTTATCTTTATGTTGCAAGTGTTGGTTTAGTTGATGACAGTAGGAAAGCATGAAAACAAGTAATTCTTAAAAATTTATTTAATTTTATAAACATTGAAATGCGTTTTTTTAGACACATTTCATATCATATTTATTAGGAATTAATTAACGAATAGTCAATACTGTAGTCTGCACTGAAGCAAAACTAGCATTCTCAATCTCATATCACATGAGATTTGTGCCATTTTGAAACACACATGTAAACGTCTATTGATTAGTAAATGTTTTATTGTTTGTAGGGTATCAAGGAATCTTCCGCTTCCAATCTCGAAAGAGAGATATGATCAGGACAAAAAGCTCCATGCTCAGCGTTTGCAAAAAATACTGGATATTTCATTACAGCGTAAGTCTTCGTCTATTTTTGCTTTCCCTTTTGGCGGAAGCTGTCAAATCAGTCTGGAGCTTAATCTAATTTATTTTTTATTAAAGTTTTCTGGCTTGTGGCTTGTCGCTTGCCTCAAATCGAATTACTATTCAATAGTCAATCAATATTTTATTTTAATATAATTTACTTTTGTTTGACCACTTAGAATTTATTCCTGCCAGTTCATCGGGACCGCAACAAACTTTCACTACAACGAACAGTACTTTTACTAGTACACCCAGCACATTTACTTCATCCTTCCCAGCCGCAAGTACACATGCTAATATTATTAGTAACAATCAGTCTATCGTCAGTCAAAGTCAAGCAAGTCCACCTGCTGATAGTGCAGACTCGAGATTCAGTTCAGCTCAACTACCAACTACCACTGGTTCGATTGCTTTTACAAACGGGAGTACCAACAACACATCCTCTGCTAGTAGTGTAAATACAAGTCAAAGTTTCAGCACCGGTGGCAATGTTGGACAAAATGCTGGATTTCAGACTCCTGAAAAGTCGTCGGCTACTCCAACCTTTTCTGGTTTTGGCGGTGTTGCCTCAACCACTACTGTTGCAACCCCAATCTTGCAGACTACCACTCCTGTCATTAGTTTTGGTACGGATTTACAAAGTGTTGCAAACAGCGAAGGGAACAAGAGTGCTGTGTCAGACCCCCAGAGTTTTAGCGGAGCTGGAGCTACTACTGGTTTGTTTACTTTTGGGACGGGCAGTACGAGTACGACACAAGCAAATGTCACTGGAAGTTCTTCATCTACTTCTGGCCAATCTTCAACTGTTCCAGGTAAGGATTGACATATCGGCAGAGACAGTGCAGTTTGGTTGGATACGTAACGATTTTTAATACATTTTTGAAAATTATTTCTAGCTTCTGGGACCCAGTCACTCCCTCTAAATTCATCTATTTTTGGAAAGACGAGTAACGAGTTTAATACCACTACCTCTTCACCTGGGATATCAACTTCCAGTACTTCTGGGAAAGAAAGTGACACAGCGTCAGTGGGGTCAACAGTTTCAACAGCGTCTAGCACGAGTACAGCAAGTTTCACGTTAGGACAAAGTCAATCCTTGTTTAAATCTGGTACTCAGTCTGGAGGAATGTCCGGTGGACAACAGCAGAGTATTCCAACATTTGGAAGTCCATCGGTACTTGGAGGAACTCAAGAACAGAACTCTGCAAGTCGAGGATTCGGAAGTTCGCAACAACCAGAACAAACAACCACTGCTTCAACACCGGCAGGGTTCGGTGGATTTAAGCAACCTAGTGCTAATGCTACCAATACTACCACTTCTGGTGGCGGTGGATTTCCTTTTGGTGGAACACAACCCAGTCAACAACAATCTACGCCGGCCGCTAGTTTCTCGTTTGGAAGTCCAAATAATGCCGCTACAAATCCACAAAATAACTCTGGTGGGCTCTTTGCATTTGGACAACCCGCTCAGCCAAAGCAAGGTTAGATTTTAGAAATTGTTAATTTTATTTCATTCTATGTAACTCCTAAATTCACTTTATTTTTCACCCAACCTTAACCCATCATGATTTTTTATTGTAGATTCTATTCCACCCGGTACCAGCTCTTTGAACGGAGCACAACAGACTTCCACTGCAGGGAACAGTGTCTTTCCTAGTGCGCCAAGCACGTTCACTTCACCCTTCTCAAGCTCACAGGCTAATGTTACTAGTAGCAGTCAACCAAGACTCAGTTCGGCTCAACTGCCAACTACTGCTGGTTCAACTTCTTTTTCAAGTGGGAGTGCCAACAACGTCTTGCCCACTAGTAGTCTGAATACAACTCAAAGTTTCGGCTCCGGTGTTGGCGGTACTGGACAAGATGCTGGATTCCAGGCCTTCGGAAAATCGTTGACGACTCCTAGCTTTTCTGGATTCGGTGCAGTAGCGCCTACCACAACTGCTGCAACTCCACTATCCCAGACCACTACCCCTTCCACCCAAATTAGTTTTGGTTCAAATCTACAAAGTGGTGTAAGCACAGGAGCTACCACTGGTACTGGTTTGTTTACTTTTGGGGCGGGCAGCACGCAACAATCAAGTATGAGTGGAAATTCTTCATCTAATTCTGGCCAACCTTCAACTACTCAAGGTATGCATGATTTATGAATTGACACGTGCGAGACACTCAACAGTTGAGATTTATAGCATTGACTTCAAACAATTTCTAATCGATTCTTTAAAACTGTTTTTAGCTCCTGGAAACCAATTCCCTCTGAATTCATCAATCTTTGGAAAGACATCCAGTGACCTGACTTCTCCTTCAGCTGGTTTATCTGCATTCGGAACTTCAGGGCCACGAAATGAAACTCCGCCGCTAGGATCGACGACGTCTAGCACCAGCACAGGTTTCGCGTTCGGGCAAGCAGGTCAATCTAATTTGTTCAAATCTCCTGGCACTCAGCCGACAGGAGGTATATTCGGAGGACAACAGCAGAATGTTCCAACATTCGGAAGTCCAACGGTATTTGGAGGAGCTCCGCAGCCCAACACTTCTAGTTTTGGAAGTACAGGATTCGGGAGTCCACAACAAGCTACAGCTTCATCAACACCGTCAGGGTTCGGTGGATTTAACCAACCTAGTAGTACTAATACAGCTGGTGCTGTTGGATTTGGGTTTGGAGCACAACCGAGTCAGCAACAAGCTGCACCAAGCAGTGGTTTTGGATCAACCGGTATTTTTGGAACACCGTTAAACCAACAACGAACTGCACCAACCGGTGGTTTCGGAGCACCATTGTCTCAGACTTCGCCAACTGGTGGTTTTGGAACATCGCTGACTGGGCTGCCTCAGACTTCGCCAAACAGTGGATTTGGAGCACCACTGAGTCAGACTTCTCAAACCGGAGGTTTTGGAGCACCACTGACTTCGACAACCGGTGGTTTTGGAGCACCTCTGACCTCGACAACCGGTGGTTTTGGAACATCGTTGACTCAACAACAGACTTCACCAAGCAGTGCGTTTGGAACTCCGCTCACACAACAACAGCCTGCACAAACCAGTGGTTTTTCATTTGGAAATCCAAATAATGCTGCGACAAATTTACAAAATAATCCTGGGCTTTTTGCATTTGGGCAAACCGCTCAGCCAAACCAAGGTAAGATTTTGGAACTTAATTTTAACTTACGGTTTACACAGTTCACGTTCACAATGATATAAAACAAATGCTTTTATCCACAGGTTTTACTTTTGGGCAAGGAAATGCTGCTGCACCCGCTATGCCTGCTCCTGGAGCAAACCCAATGTTCACTTTAGGAGCAAACACTACACCAAGACGTAGAGACGCCAGAGCTCGGCGGTACAGATGAGTGCATCAAGCCTCTAATTTTTATTATTCTTCTGTTGGTATAAATATTTTACCTCTGCAAAATTGCACGTAAGTATAATTTTTTTTCTTAGATAGACCCACAGGCCTGATTTTTTGCGTATAAATTAAGTACGTAACATTTTTCAATTAAATAATATAAATTGAATAATTAAGTTCAGAGTGTTAAAATTGTTGTATAAATTACTGTACAAATACTGACATGTAAAGCGAATGATCATTCATAAAAAATGTCACGCCATTTTCGATATTTTAATCGCTCCTTTAAGTCTTTCACTGCCCTCGCATCGCGAAAACGTTTGCCCCATAAATCCCCCACCGTAAAGGTGATCTTGCCTGCGTGACATATTTTGAGAATGGTCCTTCAGGTGAAAACCGCTTTAAAAAACGAATTCTGCGAATGGGTCAAACAATCAAAACGAATGTTATAAATATTGATTGTACTTTTTACATTTTTAAATCATATGTGTGCACTAGCTAACAAATTTGTGATTATATTTTGAAAAAGAAATTGTTGTTTGTGATTGTTAGACCCAAGTTAATTCTTACCTATAATAAATAATACTGTAGGGAAGTTTATGAAATAAATTATTATATGTTATAATTGCATGTGAAAGTACATCCATTTTTAATTCGTAATAGGATTAAACAAATACCGAAACATGCTTTAAACATAAACAATAAAATAAAAAAATTTCGATGAGTAAAAATGTTTTGTATTTTGTGGTAATTTTTATTTTACATTGGTAGCTGACAAAATGCGTGATGGTATGCATTTCTACACTAGCGTTTGTCATAAGGATATTTTTGTCACAGTTGTGCTGTGCTGTGCCTAGAAGTAGTGGATTATAAAACAAATGCGAATGTGAATTATAGAAGTTTGGCTTCAAAACCAAATCGTCTGAATTATAGTGAGTCGAGCACATTTGGTGCACATGTGTGTTCTCACAGCCAAGTAACGACACGACTCTTTCCTTAGATTTCTAACCGGTGTCCTTTAGTCTGTATTGAGCAAAGAACCGAAGAGGTTCTGTCAGTCAGCCAGACTCTTGCACTACTAAATTCTGTATTGAAGTTTTCACTTGTCGCATCGCAACTGTCTAAGATTTTTTGTTAGTGTCGTGTTGTGCTTTGTGCTCTTACAGTTACAAAAGGTCAACTTGAAAAGGTTAAAAGTACTAAGAAAAATGGGTTCACTCGTTTAAAACTCTCCCGTGACTCTCATCAGTGAAAGGTATCCACTAATTAGTACAGAAAATTAGTACCTGAGTTTTTTTTTCTCATTCCAGGACTCACAGTCTAACTTGTAATATGAGTGTATTTTTTAGACGATTCTATTTATTTTAAGTACAGTGCAGTGGTGTAGAGAACGAGTCGTGTGTGCATTTCCGTAAGACCGCAGTTTCCCTGCAACGATTTCTAACATAAGTAAAAAAAATCGATCCAATGCGGTGAACAAATTGAACTGCAGAACAAGTTCATATTAATCTCAATTTGTGCTAATTGTAAATTCTAATAATCTCCTTCGACACTTACGTGACTGACCAAATAGTGCAGTAATCAACAAACATTTTGACGTTGCGTTCAATAGAAAAAATTCGTATAGTTTTGATTACTCAAAATAAAAAGCATTTCTTTTTCATGTTAGTTATTTTATAATGTTTCAAGTCCCACGACTTACAGTACACATGAACTTTCACCAAAAGTGAAAGGTGAAAGTTCCCCATCTAAATTCTCTCTTCGCACTCGCACGGCAAGGCTCCTTCGTTTACATTTCATTACACTTTTCATTACCTTGTACCTTGTCTTCCCGGCACATCCACAAACCGGTCAATTTACTATTCAATGATTTAACCGCGAGGTAGAATTCTACGCAAAACGAAAAACATTCACTATTTCACCTTTCACTTTTTACTTTTACGTACAGAATTGGGCCTTTGGCACATATGCGCCTGACTGAACCCAGAAAATAGATCACCACACAAAGTAAATAATAAATTAGACATTTTTCGGATAAATCGAGGAGTTCTTGGAGTCTTTACTTTGTGTTTATCAGAACTGAATAAGTTATAGAGACATTTCTATCTCTCCCCGACCAGAATACACTGTCAATATGGTAAAATATAAAATTTAGTTCTTCCGAAGAAAGTCACAGAAGCCGTGGTTGTGAAATTTTGACATGACATTATTCCAGTAAATAACGTTTGGAAACCGGCAATCTGTTGTGAATGAATTTTTGAGCTTGTATTAAAATCTTCCAGGTTGTTCTGCTGTACTCATGAATCTGTACTTGGACTTCGGCGCAGAGTAGAGCAAGATGAAAAGATGATCATTAGCAACAACGTGTATCAAATTTCTGGGACATTGTGAATAATTTACAACATATAGACTCATATTTCAACTCAAGTAACCGTGAGACCGTGACATTACTTGATGCATTGTGAAGATAGTAATAAAACTGTGGGGAGTGAAATTGGAGTCATCACTGACCAAAAAATCCAATTGAATCCTTCACCACCCACAACCACAGTCACTCTTAGCAGCAAACGAAATCAAAAATACTCCAGGTTTGTTTTTTTTCTATTTTTCTCACAACAATTTTTTTTTGTCGAAACTTTCTCCAAAGAGAAAGTCACACTACTAACACAGACTCTTATGGCTTTATTGTCAAATTCCTTTCTTCATGGCAAATTTTATGCGTCAATACTCATTGCAGTGCAACTGCCGGGAATCGTTTATTCGCTCGATCGCATTCTTCGCAAGCATGTTAAGCCTCCCAGGAATTGAATTCCTTCCGGAAAACAGTTTCGCCTCCTTTCTTGACTCACCCATGATCGTTTTTTCAATTCAAATCCATGGCTTAAATAAAATATTAGAATAGAGCTACGGTTGAAGCTCTAATACTAACGAAGCAGTGCAGTAGTGCGGTGTCAATGTGTATTGTGTACTCCAGCTACAGCTACTCCCAAAATTCCTTGTGTACTAAACTCGTGTTTACAAGGCCCGACAATTTTGTTCAACGGGTTGAAATTGGAGGCAAATTGCGCCGGAAGCATTACCAAATTACCCATAGTATCGACACGGTCGTCTAACCGACGACTCTATATATCTACTAAGTTAGCTCTAAACGCTCAAACTCGCGTGTCAGCTGTTTGTCAGAGTGAGAACAGTTTTAGCGTGTCTGTCTACTGTGAAGAAAAAAAAAGAAAACCCCGAAGAATGAATTACTTCTAGAATCCAGAACTGGGTAAAGTATCGATTTACCCTAGCGAAGTATGTATTTTACATGGGTTGAATGCATGAGTGACTGCCCTAAAACTCTCCGACTGCAGTTGAACTAAAGTTTATCGATGCAACATACATACTCTGATGTTGCTGCCGCTGCCGCTGGCTTAAGCCTTTACCCTGAAAACTTAAGCTTTTTCGTCTGTTCGAACTAGAAGGTTTTTTGTTGTCAGCGTGCAACGCTCTAGTGAGGCGATGATCATTCAAACTGTTTAGCACATTTGTGTTGTGAACCAATTTATCCAGTGAGTTATTATTACCTGTAGTACATTTCTACCTCAATATCCGCCCAACCCTAGCTCAACACGCAGAATAGTAATTTTCACACATTTTTTACAAGGGGTAGGCCGACACTATTTGGACTCCGTTTTACGAAGTGGAATTTTTAAACAGAAGGTAGGCATAATCAGCTCAACCATTCTGAAACTCGTACACCCAAGCAAGGGTGTCACTGTCACTCCTTCCGCGTCACCTGCAAATACAGGGTGATTCCACTTATTCCGGCCACTCTATTTCCTGCCCCAGTTTGCGCGCTTTGCATCAGAAAAATCTGAAATTTGGAGAGGTCGTTGACACTAGTATTTGTAACAGCTACTAATTTTTCC
>JAQGCB010003264.1:0-10050 GCA_034698835.1 Protaphorura tricampata | reverse complement strand
TCGTAGTATAATTGAAGTATTGAAGTGGAGACGTTTCTTAAAGTAGGTATGTATAAAAAATACTTCCTTGAACTGTAAAACGAAATATTCGATGATGCAGTCGTAGCAGCCTACGAACTCTTACCTCAGCAACATCATTTTAAGTTAGTTGAGTATCCCATATGCTAAGTCATGAACATTTCTAAAGTTTAGTTTCGATGGCGAATTATTTCCAAAACAGGGAAATAATTCGAGGTCACACATACTTAAAAATTACTTCGCGTGTGGGATTCTCTCTCAGTCTTGACATTGCATTGTACCTGGACAGGAATTTCAGTAAAAATCACTAACGAATCGTTTTGATTGAAACTTCTAACCTCGTATAAGTAGTTAAAAAGTAGTTAAACGCTGCAATATAACTCTGTCAAGCTAAAAGAGGTTAATATAATGCTAGAAATCAAGATTCGAGAAGCAGAGGAGGAAATTCGTTGAAAGTATCAGGAAGTTCGCAATCCAGAACTGGATTGGATGAAACTTCCAGATTTAACTTAACTTGACTGCTGTCGTAATTACAAGGAACAAGGAATATTAACGTTTCCCCGGAATAGAAATAACATCGAATTTATCGAGTAGTTAAAGACATGAGTATTCTAAAAACACGAATTAAACATTAATGAATTTCGAAATATTTTAAAGCTGGTTACACAGGATTCACCCATACTAAATTATTTGAACTGGGAAATTATGATTTCAGTTCTGTAAAAGCAATTACTAAATGCAAGAACCTCTTATTCTAACTTACACTAGTGTAGTCATTTCTATACAAATCCTCCCAGTTATCCAACCTGTTTATTTCTCTATCAAGACTTCCAATTTTTAAGGAATTTGGCTGCAAACTGTGTCCACAATAAATGACTCTCTTAATATACTAAATGTCAAATAAAGAATATGTACAAAAACAAAATGTACTCGTCAGAATAAGAGTACCACAAAAGAATAAAGTAAGGTTGAAGTCAAAATTCAGAGAACAAAATAAAAAGAAAAGAAAAGTCGAACCACAACTATTCCATTGTTAGTCTTCATCGACCATGGACAATTCAGCAACCTCGCCATTCCCAAGATGTAAATCTTCTTGCTCCGGTACATTCCGATTAACATGACTTGCTTCCATATCAATATCGTCATCGTGGTCAGGATATCCAAAACCTTCGCCGAAACCATCGTCCAAAACCGCTAGCATTCCTTCTGGTTGAATTTGAGGTAGAGGTTGTTCGGGTTGCCCGTTGTGGTGTGCGTCATTTGGACGGCGGACTACTTGCAGAATGGCTCTAAAGTTAACATGAACCAGAAATTCTTCAGGTTGAGGCCGTTGAGGTTCAGGAGGAGAGGAATGTCCTGAATCATTTCTGCTGGGCCCGGGCCTTGGTGTCATGGCGTTTGAAGAATTTGGTGGATTTACCAAATCGAACGAATTCTCCATTGCAGGAATTATCTGGTTCTCTTCATCTGGATCATTTATTTCCACCATATCCTCAATCGGAGTTGACGTTCTGGGCGGAATTTCGATGCTGTTTTAATGAAAAGACATACCAATTCACATTTAAATTATCATTCTCTTGCAGCTCTGTACTTTTATAACAAATCGGTCATAAAGGCAAAAGGTTCCATGATAATTATCAGGGAATAATTAACTATCCAACTCGAACTAAGAATAGGGATAAGGGATGACTCTCAGGAGCATACGATACGCTGCGTGGTCGGTCAGTGCTAAATTGCTAAATAATTGGTAATTACGCGAATTACGCCTGAAAATCATGCCAGAATATTCTGATAATTCGATACAGAATACAGCATGTTTACATTTCTTGGCTGTTTGAAACAGGGATCATTCTAAATTTTACGCCATGAGTCGCCCGTAGGGCCACGAATGGCAACAATGCAGAGCAATCCTCCCTGTCTTTGCCACCAGCTGGTCCCCCCTCACAGAAAAAAAATTGGGGGTGGTGACGGGTGGACCTCGTCTAACCCGTCTAAAATCCCTTGGTTTCTGGCATAGAGTAGGCATCCGTCTTAAGGGGACGGGAGGTACCCCACTCGATCGTATTTTCTTTGGGTTTCTGGTAAAATCTCATCACGTCAAACTATGCATTTGCGGTAGCATCGAATGAAAGGCCAACCATTCGACGCTGCCACATAGTACTGGTAACTAAGGTTGCCCTAGTTACCGGTAATAAAAACTTCCTTTCTTTCCCTCGAAATAGAAAAGTTCACACCAGGTAACCAAGGTTACTCTAAAAAGAATACCTCCTAGTTCATGGTGACCTAGGTTACCCAAACAAAAGATTTCCTTCCTTCGTCTCTCTGGATACAAAAAAAAATAATTCCCTTCGGTCTACTACTAACCAAGCTACCGAATAAAAAATTGTTCACGACGTTGTTCGTTTTGTCAAAAGAAAGAGGTCCGCTTCCGGCAGTTTTACATCCAATTGGACCAGGCAAAGAAAAATATGACTTACCGCACCGGAGCTGGCTGTTGTTCTGGAAGTCGAATATGATTCTGTTGTTGGTTTGGAATTTCAGGCTCAAGTTCTCCTGAAATTTCAGGAGAGGAATTGTTCGAAATCCATTCACTTAAGTCCATCATTGTTGCAGATACCTCTTCGTCGGCTAGCATTGAGCTTTGATTAGCAGCAATGGTGTCAACTAAGTTTGCTTGCTCTGGGTCGGGCACGACAGCGTCGCCTTCGGCTTGGAGATAGTAAATTTGTTGCGATCTTAACGAAATCATTTCACAAAAACCTTAGTACGTACACTTCAAAATAGAATGCAAACAAAATATTTGAAAGTATTACGGGAAATTTCCTAGATCACTGGGGCCTTCAGGTACTGCAGAGAGCAATATTGCACGTTCTGGTGAACAGCTAGACGCAATGCTGGACATGTTGTAAGGTGGTGGTGGGTAGTACTCCTCCGGAACTCCTTCAAACTCGATATGTGCCGCTTTTCTTACCCCATTACCAGTTCCCCCAGAATTATTGCTGCCCAATGGGATTAAAGCTAACTCATTGCCAGAAGGGGACTCGGTTCTGCGAAGTTCTGTGAACGTTCAAAGCCGTAAAATATTTCAGACCGGCCAACTTCATAACAATGTGGTAAATCTTTTGGTACAACTAAAATCTAAAGTATCCCGACTTTTTGCGGTTTCTGAACTTACTTTTGTAGTACACGATTCCAGCATAAGCAAGGCATAACACCAGGAGTGGTACACAAATGGCAGCAACTATAATAAGAGCCAAACTAATTCCACCAGGTCCTCCAGATTGTTCAACGCCTAAAAACACCAGTGTGTATATTGTACAAATAATTCGTTCAAACTGTCGTAATGAAGTAAGACACAATTAGACCATCAAATAATGAAATATCGAATGAATTGTATTCTCATTTTCATAGCGATTGCCCAAAAAACGAGAAAGAAGCCAACAATTCCCACTTCCCAGGAATTAAATGTAAATATTCAATTTTCTCCTCATTCCATCATTCCTATCGGTTTTATTTCTGTGCTTCGGCAAGGACTTTTTAAATTTTCTATTGTATCTCACCTCGTAGTTTTGAAATACCAAAATATAAAAATACCAATGTTGCTACTTATAGACGCAACCAACAACTAGAGTTATTTGAAAATCTTAAACCGAGGCGAGTGACGTCGAAGCGATATTGTATAAACTCATGATAAAAATTTACCTGGATTCGTCTTCGGGATAGCAAAGCAGTGGCCACTACCGTCATCCATAAATCTAAAAAGGTAAATTCTATATAAAACAACAAGCTCCAATTCCAAATCAAAAAATGTCTAACCTAATAGATTAGATCGGGTTGACATTTATTAATTTAAGCCCTCAATAGCATTAAAACCGACACCTACAACAATTTACAACAAGGAAAGAGAATTCCAGACTCCTATAAATCGAGAGACAAAAAATGCTCAACACGTTACCCTCGATAAACTCCTAATCTAAAATATTTTTCTTTTATTTACTACTTACTCGATTGAAAAAACCTACCAGCATAGAAAATAATAAAATGTGTAATTGTACACTATTTGTAAAAGAAGTCTTAAAAAAATAAAAAGCAACTGTTACATTAATACCAAATGTAGAGTGTAGATAATGTAGACTTTTAATTCTGAAAATATAGTGCAGCATTACCCGATCCCATGATTACAAAATGATGTCAGCAGACGTAATCTAATAAAAAATTACCCCTGTTGACATTGTCCACATTCATCTTTTCCTTTAGCACAATTTGATCTACCAGGCCGAAGTTTAAATTTGGAACAATCCGTGCAATTCACACAACTCTTCGTGGGGTAGTTGCAGTATTGTCCACTGACGCAATGAGATTCCATTCCGCACTGAAAAGAATAATCAAATTTAAAACCAACAAATCCAATATCCCAAAATACAAATAAATATCGATTCACACCTCAGTGAACAATGGAACCGCTGCTGCTGATCTCGGGTTGCATGACCATACCAAATTCTAGAAGACGAAAATAATTAAAACCGGGGGTTAAACTGTACTGTAGTTAGTATAAAATGGACACAGTTCAGTTCACATTTGCGTCACTTCACTACTGCTACTGATTGACCGATTTTCGTGTTAAAAATACAATTACTCTTACGACGGAAATGATGATGAGCCAGACCCAAGTTGGGAATGGTAGCCAGTAACGAGGATTCATCTTTTGATGATACTTCCCGAAGGTTGTTCTCGTGAGCCGTGTCAATGAATCAAGCATTTAAAATAAATTAGCACTAATAAACACACAACTTAAGTCAAAGTCAGTCGTTCAGTTGATGAAGTGATTGAATTTCAGTTTCACGAGCGTAGATCCCGAGGTGTGATGACAGTCCTGAAAATTTTGTCAAAATATTTATTACTACCTTTTAAAAACTGATTTTAATTGTTGGACATACAGCGATTTGCGAGCATTTCTCAACAAAATTGTTTGCGAATTCGAAGTGAAAATGTATTTTCGGCTACTTGGTTGGAAAGATGCTAAAGAATAACAAAATCCCGTTGACAGTTCTTTCTTTAGAAAATACCCAAACCGGAACACAATTACCACCGCACTGTAAGTGTAAGCATTAGAGCACATGAGAGGTTACTTCACAATAATATTCAATACAGATTACACTACATCGTAACACCAAGCGTGGAACGGACTTGTAATCAAGCCACCAATTTTGGATATTCCGAAACTAAAGTAATTTAGACCTAGAGTATCAAAACTACATAGTTCGGGGATTCCAAAGAAATGGTACAGATGTGGAATAGGAAGATCCACCAATTCTTTAAAAATTTGAAGAACTAGTAAACGAATGAAAGTGTCAAATTGACGAAAACGTACATGAAAAATCTTAGACGTTATACAACATTATTATGGCATCGTGGTTACACGTCGTAATTTGTAAGTAAAGAAGTAAATTCTGGGTATCAAGAAAATTGATTACACAACAACTAATACCACCACTATTGGTCACTAATGTCCTCGAATGAAATTTTGAAGGATTTGACCCAAGAATTTGGATAGGCCCAGTGGAATGTGCGTTAAGTAACAATAATAACAAATGAAAATACTTCCAGCTGCATAAAAATAAAATACTGATGGGTAATAATTAATAGAATTCCAGAGAAATCACGAAATCAGATTATTGACATTTGTGAGAAAGAAAGGGAAAATATACCAACGGAATGGAATAGACCTCTAATTACTACTATTTTCCACCCACTGTACTATGGCTGAGGATTTCAATAATCGGCCGGTGAAGTTGCCGGACTACCGGGTCTACGGGGATAACAATTTGTAAATATCGGATGACCAAATATGAAGTGCATTCTGATAAAAGGTGCCGTATTCAATTCAGGTTCAGGAAGGTGAGATGATCAAAATCAGACGACAATAATGTTCATGCAATCATACGATGCATGTGGGCGGGCAAACAAAATCCCTGACCCCAATAAGGTTTCCTCAACAAATTGCAATACAGGCAACCGTTTGCGGAATTACATCATGAAAATAGGAACGAAAACTTGCTCTGCAGTGAAACAAAGGAATCGGTAAGTTAGAGATAGGAAATTCAGGAAGTGTACATGTAGTAAAAGTTAGCAAGCAGAAGCCGGCTCAGTTCATCGTTTTCCAGCCACCTTATCTTTACAAGGTTATAATGAATCATCTAACTACGAATACCATCATTTCACTTCATACGTCGAAGTTTACACATGTAAATAAATTGAAAACTACAGCACACAATATCATAGTAATAGATAAGTTTAGTTTTTCTAGAAACTTCAAAAACTGCTTAAGCATGCGCTACAGTTCACAAAAAAAGAGTAGGAATTCAGATTTCATAAAAATTGGCTCAACCATTCCGGGCAAAAACCTCCAAAGGAGAAAAACCTCATTGGAAAGCACGCTAATAAAGAAATTAAATCAAATCAAAAGCAACCATCCCGTACGTAAACGTAATGCTTGTCCGACGGTTCGAATCGAATCCTCCTCCTCACTCCTCACCATGTCAAACGGTGAAAGTGGTTCTTTTGAAGAAAAGTTTTAAGCACGAATTACGGTTAAATGAAATGCTCACATGGACATGTAAGATTTGTTAAGAATGAAAAATTAGCCAATAACTTCAAAGCCAAAGAAAAGAGGGAAGAGAGAAAGCCTTGGTTGTATTAAAAGTATGCATTTCATTCATATCACACCTTCTCGTAAGTACGAGCACCGTACATTTGCTTCAATTGCTTCACGTCGGTTTGCGCATATATCAAGCATCTAACGGCTAATTTAACCAGAAATAATTCTTGCCTAATCCTAATGAAGTAACTTCAATTCCAAACAAAATTGCTAGAAATTGCTCTCGGAGAAGTCGGAGTGCTACCTATTTTGGTGACCATTTTTTGCTATCCGGAAACTGAAATTTAGTTCCGGATTCGCGTGTGCGCAAGCCCCAGTACCAGAATTGCACTCTTGCTTTCAACTGGTACTGGTAATTCTTACGTCTGAACAGCGCGGTTTTTGCAATTTGCAAACTTAAGACTCTTTGTTTCACTTACTATGAGAGATGAGAGAGGGCAAAGCGTGGATGCTTTGAGTGGCGGAGGACGGAGTAGTCATAAACCGAGCTTGTTCCTTGACAACCATTCGTCTTTTAGGGGAAGAGGGATCGTTGCAAGAACGTTTCCACTTCAAAGACGTGAATATGTCCAGCATAGCTCAGTCTCGTAGCTCCAAAACCCCGGGTGGACAGTGTCCAAGGTTTGAATTTTGAAAAATACCTTGGGTTCATCAACTAGGTCTAGGAACTAGCGACATTTGTTCTGACAAGCCTGCAATAACGCATCATAATGTTCTTGTATGAAATATTGGAATTGTTGTCGAGTTGTCGTTATCAAAGGCATGAAATCTAGCAGTCAGTCAAACGTGAGCAACGTAGGACACACAAACGCGATAATTAATAAAGTCTAAAGTATAAGTATCTATTCGTATGTACGAATCCACCTTTCATAAACCAATTTAAACTTTAATCTGAACGAACATAATACTTCGAAACTACTATATAAAAATTTAAACCCATGGCCATGTGGTTGGAAACTGAACGCAGTCAGCCGCTCGGCCGGTGTCTCGGTATTAACAAATAAAATTATGCATAGGAATTTAGCCAAATCTGACAAATGTCAACTTCTGGGGAAGAAGCACTTTCCAATAAATTCTTAAATTAGTTTTAATATCTGCGTAAACGTACAGGTAGGTGAATACTTAATTGGGTCTAGAGTCTAGAGAAAAGTAATTCATTATTCGTAATGTCAAACTACAAACTTAGGATTAGAAAACAGAAAACAGTTAGAAAGCAATAGATTAACATATTACTAATTTAGGAACTTAGACATAATTGACAATCGTTAATCCACGTCACCGGTCCTTTGGTACATCGCATCGCATGTTTATGTTCGATACTTCTCTGTCTTCTCTGTGGTTTTGTAGTTCTTTCTTTTTGTTTGAGGTGGAGGTGGAATTGTGGAATGTAGAAGAGTGAAGCAGGAAGGGTAAAATGCAAGGAGGTTAAACTCCGTTTTAGTCAGTTTCTTCTTTAAAAGAACTACATACCTAGCTGAGCTATAGACAAAACTAAAACGTTAAGGTCATTAAAGGTTGACATTCCTGGCCGAATAAAATTATTGTCGGCTTAGTTAGTCTTTTCCTTGAGTCCTTTTCCTGTCGTATTGTATGACCTAGACCTAACTTATTCAACAAACCAACAAACACCCAAATAAATATTTTCACGGGCGAATACATAACATAATAAAGCGTAGCGAAAAAACATTACTCCATATGCCATACATTAGTTTCTTCTATTCTTAAAACAAAACACTACTACTACTACTACTTAATAAAAATACTATTACTTAATTTGTCTCACTATACTACATTGCATACTGCAATTGACACTCGAGTCAGCATTCTTTTCTGTTATTGTTGAGTGATCTTCACATTTGCCAGATTGCCAGCCATCAGTTAATTACTCACACCGTTTTGTTTTAGTTTTGTATGTTGCTTAATTTGATTATGCATGTGTATGTATCTCGCTACATTTGACTGACTACCACAACCACTCAAGCCTTCGGAGCAATAAAAAGTTCTTTTATTTAATATGAATTTAGACACAAAAGATTCAAAAAATGACATGGACTCGTGGACATGGAACATGGACTGGAATACGGAAATTGACTAATACAATACCCGTACTACACTACACATGATTCCCGCCGATGAAAGTAAGTACTGTACTATAAAAATTACGAAATGATCCGTGGTGCTTTCAAACACACTTTAATTGTAATTAACAGGTGGCAATTAACAAAACAACTAATGAATGAAAAACTGTACTTACGTCTACGTCTGAAGACGCTTGGCAGGCAGTGTGTAAGTTCCGGCCGGCGGTTGGTGCCCGGTTCCGGTTCCAATCTTCGGATTGTGAGTACGTTGAATTAAAACAAACGAATCCTGTAAAATCGTCACATTCTCTTACATAGGATGATTTAAAAAAACACAACAATAACACTAATGATTCATGCAAAATGACACTGATGAAAATAGAAGTAAAGAAGCGTGTGAAAATAGGTCAGGCACGGACACGGACAATCCCTCTCTCTCTCTCTTCCAAAGTTGGACCGAAGCCTCAAAAGTGTGAAGGAAATCGTTCGCAGAACGTTTCACATTTTCCTCATCTCTCAAAGGATTGGATGTTCCGGTGTTGGAGGTGGAGGGAGATCTCACGTGCATGTGGAGTCAAGGGAAAAAAAAGAACAACAAAATTAAGACAAGTACAGACTTGAGCAAGTCTGGGCCTGGGTATTTCTTCTTAACTCTTTTCTGTTCTTTTACCGTGTGTGCGTAAAAATAAAAATATGTTGTGTATTGGTGTAGGGTATGGTCTAAAACTCCAAAATCCACCTTCACGTGTTACACCGCACCGCACCGGCTTGATTTTTCTTCACACTTGTGTGCCCTTTCACTTTGCCTTTGAAAGAAAGCATGAGCAGCACGAGCACTGAAACAAACACATGACAGAATGACAGTATGAGTATGGATACGCATGATTGAATGGTCACCCTTTGACCTCTCAGGAAATGATGACAATGATGAGGGAAGACCAAACACCAGACCTTGTAAAAAATGTTATGGTTTTTACCTGGCTGCGCTGGCTGACAAGCCCTGATTCTGATTGTAATGAAATGAAGTCGTATTTTCGCTTCGTATTAGCTTCACCTGTTCCTGATTGTCATTTTTGTTCCGGTCAAAACAACACCAATATGTTTTTTTTTATTTCGCCTTGCTTACTTGCTTCGAAGATACTATGCCGCAGTATAAAATTAAAATACATACAATTCGTCGTTCATAATTCTAGCAGTAGAAGTAGTCTCCATTGAATGACATTGTTTCAGTTGAAAGATTTCTAATAAACCAATGATAATGATAGCCCATAACTTCATGAGTCTGAATCTGAAATA
>JAQGCB010003263.1:0-10051 GCA_034698835.1 Protaphorura tricampata | reverse complement strand
TCCCTTGTCGTCTGAGTGTCCCTTGACGTAGGGTCCCTCATCGAAGTGTCACTTGTTGTACGGTCCCTTGTCGAAGTGTCCCGCGTGGGTTTGGCCATACCCTCACATGTTGACCTTGACCTCGCTCTCCCTTTACTTGGACTTGGACTAAGCAAAGACCCTGACCCTGACCCTTGACCTGACACTGACCCTGTTCTACGACCAACACCAACACCACGAGGTACAGGGGGTGGTCTTACCGATGAAGGTGGAGTTTGAGGTGGTGCTCGGATGGGCTTAGGGGGTGGAATAGGTGGAATGTCCTTGGGGGGTTGTGGTTCTGGGTCCTCCACATAAGGAACCACTGTAGAGGCCTCAGACAGTGTTGCCGTCCCAGTGGTTGAAATTGACACAGACTGTGACTGTGACATGTCCATGTCTTCAACATCTTCGTCCGTCCCTGCGTCTGGGAGGTCAAGGGGTTCTTGGACGGTGGGCCCTTGTGACCCTGACTCATCACTACTCTCAATGCCCACCCCTTCTGACTTGATGACCTCATGTCGACCACCCCGATTCAAGGTCACAGACACTTCAGGGACATTCTCAATGGAGTAAGATTTCCCACGTGATGCAAAGCCTTGTCTCAATTTCTCACGTGATTGAGGATGAGGGACTTGAATCTCAAGGGTATTGTTCAAGGGCTCCCCTTCTTCTTGAATCGTCATAATATTATTTGGGTTCATAGGGGGAGCAGCTGAGTCTTCCTCATCTTCAAAGTCAAATGCAAGGTTACATATCCCAACGTCAGAGTCCAGTCTTTGACTATGACCTTGACCTTGACCATGACCTAGACTTCGTGAAGAGGTCAATTCATCCACCATATCCATAGTCCCTTCCTCATCCTCATCCTCTTCCTTCTCTTCATCCAATACAATGCACGAACTCAAGGTCTAAAAGTTAGTTGTACAGAGGGTGTCCCAAAAATAATTCAATTATTTACTTACATTGATTCAGCATAGATGACGATACGTACGAATGCGAATGCGATTTCATGCACTGCGTACTGCGACTGCACTGCATGCATGCGAAATGAATGACTCATGACCTATGACCTTTAATTAATGTCCTTACGTGGAGTTGATTTCCAATCGACTCTAGTCTGTGGGTCAGTCTTTGGAGGGTCACATTCTCTGGATTGTCAACGCTGAAGGGGTCACCTTTGGTCACAATGAGGTCAATCGTTTCATCTCTAAGGGCGTCTAGTCTGTCACTTCTTTCCGTCAGGTCTTCATTGAGGGCCTACGATAAAATTTTTAAAATTTTAAAAAAGAATTCAAAAAAATTCAAAATATTTCAAAATTTCAAAAAATTTCAAAATTTCAAAAATACTTCAAAGTTTCAAAAAAAATTCAAAATTTCAAAAAATTTCAAAAAAAATACTAAAAAATACTTGTAATTCGAGGATTTCCTCATCACTGAAAAGAACAGTTTCTTGAGTCAATTTGTTGAGGAATGTCTCTGCCTTCTCCAACCACTCTTCCAATTCTCCAACGACTGACTGTTGCTTATCCTCCAATTGAGGGACTGAGACGTCTTTCAAGTGACCCTCATGTCTTCGAACCAACTCTTGACTCAGGTCATCCCATTTCTGAAGAATCATGACCCTTCGCTCTTTCAAGGAATCAAGGAGTACAGGGTCAACCAGTCTCAAGAAATTGTCATAGTTTCGATTAAAGTCTTCAACCATTTTGGCCCATCTGGGCAATTCTTCGGTTCTACCCTGTAAAATCAAATACAATGTAAATCGTCAAAGGCAAAGGTCAGATTGGGTAAAGGTCAAGGTCAAACTACAGGGACGTCCGTCCAAAACTCACGCCTTACTATACTCACCAAAATTGTACTTCAAAATCCAATGCGAATGCGAATAACAATGAAGTCAAATAAGTTAGTATGATAATAAAATGTTAAGATATACATTTCGTTAATTAATTAGTGAAATTAATTAATTAAAATTAAATTACCCGAAGAAAGTCCATTTCTGAGTGTTTGTCTGTGAATTGACCCCCGAGCTGAGTCTCACTCTCTTCTAACCACAATTCCAGACAGCTCATTTCTTCATTCATTTGTGTGCTAACCGTCAACCCTTTCTCAAGTGAGTTACGAATGTTGGCAATTTGCATTCCCAACTGAAACAAAAAAGTTCAAAGGTCAGGCTCGAGGTCAAGGTCAAGGTCACGGTCACATACCTTATTGTAAAGTGCCTTCATGCTATCCAATTCAGAAGACAATTTCGGGTCAGCTTTTTTATCCTCCACTTGGCGCCTTCCCTCGCGAAGAACATTTTCAACGTCTCTCTTCAACTCACTCAGAGTTGTGTACTCTTTCTAAAAGGTCAAGGTAAATGTTAAAGGTCAAGGTCAAAATATTGTAGTAAAGGTGAGAACGGTCAAAGGTCACATACTGTGCAATGGTTGAGTTGCCCTTGAATAGACTCTGGATCCTCTGAGGCCAATTCCAAGAAACAAAGAGCTTGTTCCACTTGTCTCAATGACCTCCAAATCCTCTCAATCTTCCCATGAATTTTAGACTCAGGAGGTGGGGATGAAAATTTTGTAAATTTTGATTGGACTTCTTCAAAACGTTTCTAAAAATTCAAAAATTAAAACAAAAATTCAAAAAAGGTTAAAAAAAACTTAATTATTTTTTCTTGAAATTTTGACTGACTTGAAGCATGTCCTTTTGTTCTTCGAGCCTCGCAGCTGCTTCCAATTTATTTGCCCTTCGATAGACTTGCACTTGAGCAGACATTTCTTCTAGGACTTTCTCTTGGTCACCCAATTCTTCAGACAATTGCTGCAGTTAAAATTAAAATTAAAAAACAAACAAACATTTAAAAAACAAGTTTTTTTAAACAAAAATGTACAAAAAACAACAAGGAGACCTTACATGTGTATCATTGGGTAAGTCCTCTGCACTGAGGTCATGCTCTAGTCTGGCAGTTAGGATTTTATCAGTGCACTCCACCCACTCATTCAACTGTTGAACATTTCTTTCCCACTGCTGGGCTTCACCCATCTCACCCTCTAACTCTACTTTACGTTCTTCAGCCTGGGAGTCAGTCATGTGGTCACAAAGCCATGCGATGGGTCAATTGTTAGATGGGTCAAGGTCAAAGGTCAATGGCAATTACCAAGGTCAAGGGACAAACAACAAAAACAAAACAAGACAAGAGTTAATTCAAGTTTAATCAAACAATATTATTAATTTGGGGTGATGTGAGATTTTTAATTGGGACAAGGTGAGTTTTTTAAGTGGGGTATTGTGAGACAGACAGACTGACCTGTTGATTGAGCAGAGTCCATCTATTGGTCAATTGTTGAACATCTGCTTGAATGGAATTCACTAGAATACCATCTTGTATCAATTCTCGTCCAATATTTTGTACTTTGACCAATCTCGTCTCTTCCCCACTTCCGAGGTATTGTTCAATGTCCTAAATACCAAAGCATAATAATTAATTAACTAATTAATAAGCTGAGACTAATTTTAATTTTAAATACTTACGTCCAAATCCTCAGACAATTCTTCAACATCTGCTGCAGACGTGACAGACTTCCTTAATTTTTTTTCAAGTCGATCCAACCAATCCATAGCTTGTGCTGTTTTGCTTCTAAAATCTCCATACAAAAGTGATGCGTCTTTGAGAAAAATACAATTCCTATCCACTGTCCCAGTGATTTCGGTCCATCGTGCATTCAACGTTGTGAAGGTTCGTGCCAATTCTTGGATTGTTGCCGCCCTTTTCGCATCGTCTTTGCATTGTGCTAAAAAAATAACCAAAAATTCAAAAAATAGTTCGGACAATTTCAAACGATTTCGAATTTTTTAAAATTTGGGTTTTCTCGAAATTGAAAATTTTGTAATTTTTTCGGTCCAATATTTTTTTTGGCAGTTTTTGACATTTTTTGGGTCGTTTTGAAATATTTCTCGTGGAGGAAGTAAATAGACAACACTCACTCTGATGAAGAAGAAGTAACTCATTGCCCCTATCATTGAGGAGACGGAAAGATGTTTCTCTTTTGTCCACCCTATCCTTGAGTGCTTGGAATTTTCTTGCCAATCGAGCCAAATCTGCTGGGGTTGTGATGGTACCCACTTTGGGTGCATCTCGACTCAATTGAGTCAACCACTCTGACGTCTCACTCACTCCTCTCAACACAACTTTGGTCTTTTCATAGGCGTCTTTCAAGAGGAGATTCTGTTCCTTGGCTTTTCTTACAGTCTCAGTCCAATGAGACGTCAATCTCAACATTCGTGTCTTCATGACTTGACCTGTGTGGTCATCTGCAGAGTCCATCAATTCTTTACCAATTGTAGTCAAGTGGGTGAATTTGGGCTCAAGGGTCACCACGTCTTCTTCCAGAGCATTCGATTGTTCTAGTTGGGCGTCTAGGACGTCAGCGTCACCTGTAAATTCATCCATGAATTAATATGATCCTTTTGAAAAGTTTTTAAAAAATCAACATTTTCAAAAATATGGTCAAATATGGAAAGTCAAAGAATTTCTTCCAAAAATCGAAGAAAAACGTATTCAGGAAAAAAACTTTCAATCTTTTAGATTTCCTTCAAAATTTTGACATTTCCACGACATATTGCATAAAATTTTATTATTTTTCCACATTTTTTCATATGCATTTTTTAGAATATCCGAAATTTGAAAATTTTCTTTGAGATTTTTTTCTTAAGTTAGATAATTTTTGAGCATTTGAGTTTCTTTTGACATCTTTATCAAATATATTCCAATTTTTTCAGTGAATATTTTCAGAATTCCGTTTGAAAATTATTTGATTTTTTTTTTGGTAAACTTTTATATGACTTGTGAGAAATGTCGGAATATGAGCTTTTTCAGTTTATTTTTTGTTCTAGAAAAGGCAATGAATTATTGAAAACCTAATGCTAAATTGATAACAAACTTAAAAAATGTCCACTGATGAATTTACTAATCGGCCGAATAATTAATAAATTAAACTTACCTATAGCCGGAGTCTCAGCACACACGAATACATCCACCTCCTCAAGCCAACTCTCCAGTCCAGCCATTTCCCCTTGCCAAGTCTCCATTTTGGTTATGAGTGCATCTAATTGACTAGATTTCTCTTCTAAAACTGTTTTAACTTCTGCATAACGTCCTTTCAATTCTTCTAAAGCAGCTGCCGATGCCTCATCCCCACCACTCTTTTGAATCGTTGATAAATTTTCTTCATGACCTTTGGCCTCCAATAAAAATTCCTTGAGTTTTTTCTGTTGAACTCTCATGACCTTGAGGTCCATGAGTTTGATTGTAGAGTCTGGATTGCCATTGGCCTCAGTCTGAAGGAATGCTTCTGTCCCATGAATCCATTGAAGGATTTGTTGAGATGACTCTGTGTACTTGTCAGCTGCACTCATTTTGTCCATGGACTCTAACTCACTCAGTCTTCCATTCAATCTCTCCACAATTCCTAACCATTTGGAATTGAATTCATTCGCTTCTTTTTTTAACTCATTGTCACCTGCACTCGCTTCCATGCCCAATAATTCCTCTGCTTTCAATTTTAATTTATTCACACGGGCTTCGTGACTTTGAATCGTTTTCTTTTTCACACGACATTGTTCAAGTAATTTCCTGGGTTGATTAGAAATTGGACTCACTTCTCCTTGGGTGTCTAACCATTTCTCGTACGCCTAGTATACAATAATAAAAAATCGGTCAAAGGTCAAGGTCAGATCGAAGTCAAAGGTCAAAGGTCAACTTACTGATAAGAACCCAGTCATGGTCCCAATCTCACTCTGCACTTGTTTTTTGGCTAAAAGATAGTCAATCAATTGTTTTCTCTTGGACAAAACTTCCTTCACTTTTTCCCATCTGGCCTTTAGGGTTTTCACTTGTTCTTCCACTTCAGACGTGTCTTGATTTTCTAAATAATTAAATAAATCTCTGAATATGACCTTTGACCTGACCATGACCTGATATTTGATATTTATTTACCTTGTGTCATGTGTTGAACGAGAGCGGCTGAGTCCGCAACGGCTTGAGTGAAGACCTCTTGATGAGCCGTTTGCTCCGCCTCTAAATCTTCCCATAAAATCAACTGTTCATCCACACTCAATTCATCAAAAGTTGTGGTTGCGGAGGAGGAGTCTGGACTCACTTCAATCAAACTCTCTGTTCGGGTCATCCACTCATTCACGCGTCCATGGGAACTCTCCCACTCATTCATTATCTTCGTTCGTTTCGCTTTCGGGAAATCCTGGGGTCATAGGTCACAAAAAATATAACAAAAAAAAACAATTGAAAAATTAATTAAATTTAAAATTAATTTTTTGTTTTTAAAAAATGTTAGTTTACAAAACTGACCTGTTCCTGCCGTGACAGAGATAAAATATCCACCATTTCAATGTTAGGGTCTAAAAGTGCAGGTTCCGTCTCATTTAACCCACTTTTCTTGGAACCTTTTTTACTTTTCTTGGAACTACTTTTGGCTTGGGCTCCGTACTTAGAAATCTAGTTAATTAATTACGTTAATTTTTAATTAACACACAAACACAAACAAAAACACGTGCTAATTATTTAATTTGTTAATTAATTAACACACGGAAGAATAATTCTATAATTCTGTACCCTTTGACTTTGTGCCTCCATGATTTGTGACAAGGCTTCCCATCGATCTTGTAAAGCCTCAATTTTGTCAAAGAATTTTGACCCACCCTGACCTCCCTCACCACTCGGTTGGTCATCAGACTCAGACGGAACCAAAGAATGGACGGAGGTTTGGAGGTCACTGATCTCTCTCATCTTCTCTTCCATTTCACCCTGTAATAGCTGAAAAGAAAAATTAAAACGAAAATAAAATAGATTAATTGATAAAATAATTAATTATAATTAAAAGTCAATTAAAATTAATTAATTTACCTGCAATTTGTCATATCTCTCCATGAGTGACTCCTGAGTGGCATCATTTGGATTGGCCTCCACCTCCTTCAGTCTTTTCTCTTGCATTTGAAGCCACTCTTCCAAATGTTCTTGTTGTTTGTGAAGTTCTGGGATTTCTGTTTGGATTTGTTTGAGGAGTTTTCCACGCTTCTCTGTCCAACCACAGATGTGCGTCCATCGCTCACTCAGGGCTCCTAATTGGTCTTCCATGTTAGAAAAATCTAAAAACATTTTTAAAAAAAACACGGTTAATTTATAATTTCTATAAAAAGAACAAAGAGTAGGAAAGTAATTTTTTTGTGAGAAAAAGATGGAAAGAAAGTGTTTATTTAAAAATTGTTCGAAAAGTCCTTTTAGAAAAAAACCAATAAATTTTTGAGTAAAAGAAAAGACAGTTGATTTCTGAGAGAAAATATTGTAATATTTTTAAATTGATGAAAAAAATAGTGTTTATTAAAAAAAAGTCCCACAAAACACTAATTTTTAAAACGACGAAGAAAAAATAGTGTTTATTTAAAAAAATAAGTCTGAAAATATCACTATTAATTTGAAAACGACGAGAAAAATAGTGTTTATTTCAATAAATAAGTCTAAAACACACTAATTTTTTGAAAAGCGACGGAAAATGGTGCTTATTTAAAAAATTCGTCTAAGAAAACACTAATTTTCTGAGACTTGGTAAAAAAGCTTGGGGACAGAAGAGAAAAGAACAGAAAAGAAATAAAAAAAATAGACTGACTGACCTGTGTCTGGATTATTTTCATCCACCACGACGACTAAATTAGAGAAAGCTACCACACGTTCCTGCTGCTTCAAAATGTCCTGATGCAATTCCTCCTGTTCCTTCAAATTCTCCTCCAAAGCTGTAATGTCATGAAGGGGTGGAGCTCCCATCCTGGAAATCCTGTCCTCCGTAGCTGTCAAGAATTCCTTCAGTGCCTCCAATTCCCTCAATTGAAGAGTCATGAGTTTTTCATGGATTTTATTCTGTCGATCCATGGCCTTCACTCTCAACTCCTCCCACTTGGTATTCAACAACTTCATTTGAACTTTGACCTCTTCTGTCTCATTCAATGGGATTTTAGAGTCTTGGAGGAGTCTTGACCCTTCTTGTAATACTTCACCAACGTCTCCTTGATGGTCAGTTAGGGTCAACATAAATTTCTAGAACACAACAAAAAATAAAAAATATCCGAGGTCAAAGGTCAAAGGTCAAGGTCACATTGACTCTACCTCATGTTCTTGGAACTGCCCCTTGACCTCATTGAGTTCTTGTGAAATGTCATCCATGGATGAGATCCTGTCGTCTGCAATGAGGAGCCATGACAGAACTTCCTCCACAATGTTTTGGTAGGACGTGAGTTCCACAGAGGGGGGTTTGTAGAGCTCCGCCTCCTGCTTCGCCACCTCTTGCTTAATCTCCTCCTCCAATTCCGCTGTGGAGGGGAGGGGTGGGGGGTCAAGGCCAGAGTGGGCCAATGATTGGAACAAACACATCACGTACATCATCACAGACTTCTTGTCCGGGACGGCCGTGTTCACATCTAGCAGGTCAAAGGTCAAATGTTAAAGGTCAAAGGTCAAGAATCTCCTTAGAATTAATTAATAGCTTACCCTCAGGGTCAAGAAGTCGTTCAATGCCAAGGACTTCATGGGCGACTTTGAACACAGCCTCAAGTCTCTCCGAAGGGTCAGTCTTGGACGCTATATTGGCAAAGTCAATGATCTCAGGGCGCCATCTGTGGATCAAGGCTGCGAACGCAAGGCCATCTGACCAACTCGTTGAGAAATTCTTAATGTCTACACCGGGGTAAGGCTATAAACAAAAAAAAAATTATAAAAATCAGAGGTTAAGGTCATGTGTGAGGTCAAGGTCATGACATACCTTAGTATTAGTTTGACACCAGGATAGAAGAGCCTTCTCTAAATTTGACTGATGCGTAGTGGCCATAAGGTGCTTCATGATGTCATTGACCTGCCAGTGCAAGAAAACACTCCAAGAGAGGGCGAGAGTGATTTTGGCATTCCCATCCACAATGTCATTGTTTGAAATGTTGACCAAACGGACATTGTTCTCTTGAAGGACTTGAAGGGCACGACTCACGTTGTTCAAGTGATGCACTCGCATCTTCCCCTTCTCTCGTTTCTAAAATAAGCAAATAAATACATTAATTAATTAAAAAGGTCAAGGGTCACATTTTTGTCTAAACTCACAAATGATTTGTTTGTGAGGACTTCGAGGAGAGAGAGGAGTTTGGTTCCATCTCTGAGATCCAAGAACAAATCTTTGACCAAGGGGTGACCACCCTACAATTAAAAATACGCAAATTAAATTAATTTGCATAATTTTCTTAATAAAAATTCCAATTAAATTAAATTGTTTTATTTTCTTGCCTTTGCGAGCATGGAGTTGATCCATTTCCCAAACGTCTTCCTCTGTACGTCTTCCCTCTCATCTGAAAATAATAAAATTAAACTAATTAATTCACGAATTCATTAAAAATATTGACAAGAAAGTAAACAATTAAAAAAGGGCGGGGCTTGAGCATATAGCTCTTGGCTTGACTGAACTAGACTGACTTACACTCTAGATCTACCTCAACCTCTTCTTCTTCCATGTCAAAGGTCAATCAAAATGTAAATGTAAATATTTGTATTGAAATTGGCGGAGACAAAAACATTCAAAAATTAAAGAGAACAATTTTCTCTCTTTTATTTATTTGAGATGAGGAATAAATGTAGACTGAAAATGAAGAGTTGATTGAATGACTCGGGTGGCTCTGACTCCGTTCACTCCGGACAACTCATAAATATGAATGCAAATATGACTATGGTTATGATATGAATTATTGGCACACTTGAGTTTGAGTAGAGCAAGAGATAAAATAAAAACACGGATGGAGCTTGTGAGATAAGAGAAGAGAAGAGTTGATAAAGAACAGAGCAGAGCAGAGCTAGAGGAGGAAGGAGGAATCAAGAGTGAAGTGTCGAGTGTGTTTATAGTGTTTGGGACAGGACAGACGCAGGCATGACCAGGTACCCCCTTGAGGTATGGTACATACCCCCCTGAGCCGAAGGCGAAGGTCCATACCCCCCTCC
>JAQGCB010003262.1:0-10052 GCA_034698835.1 Protaphorura tricampata | reverse complement strand
TCAAACTACTCAGCAAACAATTCCAGAAGATACAGAGGTGACAACTATTCCGTCTATGTCAAGGTATGGCACATCATTATTAAGCCCCTCTGACGTTGGACCACTTGTCCTGGATATACCAGAAAATGGTGAAAATTCAGAAGAGGAATTCCCATTTCTTTATTTGGCAATTGAATCTAGTCCAGAATTGCGGGACACGATTGACTCATTATTATCGGATCTAAAACGACTTGACCAATTTTACATTCCAAAACCGTCTAGCTGTTGCCCTTTTCAATGTGCTACCGGAAATGGAATTGACTATGAAATTTTAAATGGTCGGAGTGAATCGTCGTTCACTTTCCATCGAGACATTGAAGAAATTGGATCATTTTGGAACAAAAGTCTATTGTATAATTATTCCTTGAAAAATTCTTCAGAAAAATTATTGGCCAAAACATATACTGAGGATGGTGTACATTTTGGAGTACTGATTGAGGGATTTCTGGCTGGGATGATTATAATTGAACCACAGTGTAGATTTGCAACGGTCAAGTATGAAAATGTCAGTGTATCATTCGTACCCTCATTTCATCCTTGTTCTCGTGACCTCAAAGGCTACCAGTTACTCGAATTTCCGTCAGAAAATCTCATTGGAGAGGTGAAGAATGAGTGGCCATTACATGAGAATTATTTTGGATTCAATTTACCGGCCGATATGGATTCCATTACAAAAGTATTGTTGGTCATGACGGTTGGAATGATCGTAAGTACTTTTTAACTACCCTGTAAACAAAATCTGAAGAAAAGTACGCAGATTTAAGGATAAAACTAATTGATGAATTTTTTCTTTGATATTTTTCCAGTACGATGTGTACATGAAGAAAGTTTGGTTTGGGCGGAGCCACTATTGGACTTGGAAAAAATTTATTCCTTTCATAATATATGCGAATATTTTTTTGACTATTCTCAGATTAGCTTGGATGATAGGAATCACCTATGTCTAGAAGATTTCTGGTCCTTTTTTCACAAATATCATAGGAAGATTTCCACCGACTGATTGCAAAAAAAAATTCTGTGCACAAAAGTTGAAAGTTTGAACTAACCTTAGGTCGATTTTTGGCGGATTTGTAAAACATCACTTTTTCTGTGTAATTGATGTGGTATTTTTTTTTTAAATTCTGATTATTCCTGACCGATGATTTTGAGATTTGATAAATAAAACGAATTGTTCACAAAAAAAACACATCTCTCTTTACTAGCAAACTTGATACAAGGAAGGAGTATTTGAAAACAAACTGGGAACAAACAACAATAATACCAGGATTTTGATTTTTTTAATATTGTACGTACTTACGCAGTATATTTTTATTTATACAAGAACAACTATTTTTTTTTCTTAATTGATTTTTGTAACTAATTGTAACTAATTCAACTCTCGTCCGAAGAAGAACACACTTTTATTAAACGAACCAACTTTTTTTTCTTAATAATAATATTTCTACCCGCGCGTCCATCATACGACGTATCATTATTTCTCAGAGGTCTTTCTGTACTGTAACTTTTTTATGTGCCGGCACTATTATGTAACGATAAGAGACTCGATCTCTGATTTTATATTCATTCGTCTTCTAAAATTTCCTTTCCACCACCATTTCACCTTTTTTGGTATTTTTTTATCAGGTAATTAGGTCTGTCCGTCGGTAATTGATTATTTTTCTTTGGTCTTCACGTCATTTCTCACGTTGGTTTTGGAGTGGGTGCTGGAGTTGGCGGTGGGCGTGGCATACCGTCAATCTGTAAAATTTATCAATTTTTTAATACCTTCTGATGTAAAAATCGTAAACAAGCACATTTTTTCCCACCGGGGGATGAAAACTTACCATTAATTCAAAATGAGTTGATCCAAGTCGAAGTTGACGTTCGGCTTCAATATTTTTAGCCCATCCTTTGCATTCCACTTGAATGAGAGTACTCGCTAAATATGCCAATAAATTGTACATTATTATTATTTCCGCATGAAATACTAGGGTCCACGAGTAAAATGGAAACTTACGTCTTGGATTCCTAAACTTGACGAGAACGAACGGAGGTTGGTATCCATCTTGATTCTTGTATGGGAAATAGTAGTTAGGAATTCCAGGAAGATATTCCTTTGGATCCGCATTGGGTACAATGATGGAAATGTTACCAATGGCTTCTTTGTCTCCTGGATTTTCTCCTTCACAAGATATCCACACGTGTTCCAGCTAATTTTAATAGAAATTAAATCAGAGAATATTTCATCTGTAGTTTCAAAACTGATTTAAAAAATATAGACGATAATTTGTAGGTAGGTAGTGAATAATTAGTACCTTCCGTTTATTCATTTCAATTGGGTCATTGCCGATCCTCTGTATCAAATCCAGAATTTCCTTTGGCATTCCACTTTTATTAGCTTTGTCTAAATCAGCTAGGAGATACGGTTCCGGTTTCCAATCAAATATCTGAAAAATGGAACAATGCGGTCGGTGGTTGTTGTGCAAATGCAAATTAATTAATTCAGACGATCACTTTCACTCGTAGAAGTTAAAAAATTAATTTTGTGTACCTTGTTCAATTTGATGACAACACAAATGGAGCCGTTGCCACTTTTATAGCCATAGTCGTCAACCGGAGAACAATCTCCCAATGCTCCGGGCTTCGTCACATTCACTTTACAATAATGATCTTCGGTTGCCTTTTCACCATTCGTGAAATTGCATTCTCTTCCTTGTCCTTTCGGATTTATGTAAACTGCAAATGAGAAAATGGACACAAAAAATCAGGCATGAAAATATTTCGTCTTAGTCTTAGAATGTATCCCTTATTACCTCGCTATGGTTAAAATTACATTAAAAACTGAAATAGATTCGAATACTATGTACATACTTTCGTGCTCAATAAATTTTTTGAATTCCTTTCCCCAAACTGAGTCTGATTTTTCTGCCTCAGCATTGATCCAAAGGAGTGTTGACTCCGGGTATTTGTCTTGATCTGGGAGTGGTCGAAATCCAATCCCAGGATTGCCTCCGATAAGGCCATTCTTTCCTAACCACCTCGGTGTTTTCTTATCCAGTGTTGTTGTGTAGAAAATAAAATAACAGAAACCTGAGAAGCATGCGAGACCGATGAAGAAGAAAACGTAGAAGATTAAGATTTTGGCTGTTTTGGACAATACAGATTACACACAAATTAGAGTACAATTTTAGATTGATATAAATTGTGATATACAGGGTGGTGCATAATTTACCCCAGCTTAATCCAGTTCTCCCCAAGATTTCTCCCTTCTCTGAATTGTACAGGAATTCACCGAATCCTCCTTTCGATGGTCCTTTATTTGGGGAATAATGATTGTCACCTGCTTTACCATCTGCGTCCGCCATGTCTAGAATTTTGACGAAGAAATCACAAAATTGGGTCAAATGAAATTTTTCTACGCAAAATTGACTTCCCCTGTAACTCGTTTACCATGTCTAGTGAATAAAAGTATAAAAAGTCAAAATTTTACCCATAATTATTTGAGTATATTGACAGACTTGAAAAAAAAAGAGAAACAGAATATTTTAGTGGACTAGGGTGGAAAGAATTAGTTACTATATTTTTTAATAGCTACAAATATTTTTATTATTCTCAGAATCCCTGGTCTGGTTCGTTATGAAAATATTGTGAAGAAGGTGAAAGTCTGGAAACTAGAAATTATTCATGATATTCCGAATTGCCGAGGACCCGAGTACAAAAGTTTAGCCTTGTCTGGAATGGTAGAATGGAACTCCTGTCCATGTGCGGGGAAGATTAATCGATAAAACTATCGTGTATTTTCATGTATATCTACTACATACATACATACATTCGACCACGCGAATTCCTAATCCAGTCGACTCGCAAGCAATATCGTACACAATAGTAGAAACTCGACCTGAATGTCGAAATTCTCTATCTTGAATGAGATTACAAATTGCGAAATACAAAAATGTATGAATAAATTTCAAAATAATGCCTATAAAACATGAAGAGCGAGGAAATGTTCTGACTTTTTTTCCTCAAAAATGCTCTTACTCAAAATTCCAAAAGTAAGAATGAATAAATAATGAAAAATTCTGTACAACTAAAATGAATGCACAGAAAATTTCACTAAGAAAGTTAATACGCACGCAATTCCGGCATAAAGAGAATAAAGACTGCATCGCCAGAACTTAATTTTTTTCATTCTTCTAAGGTGAAATTATACTAACAGGTTACAAAATATAAGTTTAATCCTAAGAATCTAATCAGAGCACCGTAAGTTGTTTTCTTAGACAAGTCTCTTAAATATAAAGCATACGAAAAGTTAAACCGTTGATGCAGTCGTTAGCCTGTTGCATTTTGTCATTATTTTCGAAAATTATGCATGAATTAAAATTTTATTTGAATTCACATACAAGTCAATATGCTTGTAGTGCAAGCCCGTCTCGCTTACTTTACGGTTACTTTTGCACATTGGATGGAGGATAGCCCGAGGCGCCAGGCCAGGCACGTGTGCGTGCTGTGCTCATTTATACAATGACATTCTTGTATAAGATTCGCATACATTGATATTGTATTGTTCAATTTTGATAAATTTATTCAAAATTATGAATCTCTTTCAGATTTGAATTTATTTGCTCAAAATTTCTGTATCTCACCTTATGTAATCTGAGTAAAGATCAGGCGTCAGCACAAGCACAACAGTCTTCACGTGAAAATGAAAACTGCAAGTCCACACCGGGGTAACTATTTTTTTTTGCCAAAAATGGACCAACTGAACGACTCGACCTGGTCTGGTCGTAATTCTCCTATAAAGGTGTGTGTGAAATTTCACCCAAATAATTCTCTTAACGCAAACGCACCCCCACGGAACATGGAAATGTGATTGTAAATGCAAATACTATTAGCACATCACAGTCACAACTCACACAAGCACAGGAGCACTAAATAATCCTGTAATAAATTTTTTTTTTATGGAATTTTTGTGGGTTGGCAATGGCATGGGCTGTGGTGCGAATCCTTTCCTTTTCCACCCTGTACAAAATATTTGCCTTAGCAAAAACTGGCTATTCGCTTTGACGCACTCAGAGACTCAGACCCAGGGAAGAAGACCGTGCCGTGGAGTGCAAAATACATCCATGGAATCGAATGGAGTGAAAATCTGTACCCCAGATGCAAGATGCGAATGAATGCGAGAGATCCCTTATTCTTCTGTATATTTTTTTTACCAGATCTTCGGGCCTGCAATGCAATGCAATGTAATGTCTGCAGTACAGAATACGGATGAGACGACGATATAAAGTTGGACCCGAGTCAATTCGACTTTTGTAGGAATAAAAGACTCAGAAGACTTGACTAGACCGAATGGGCCAGGCGCCTTGCCAATTTCACCGTGTGAGTATATATACGCTGACTGCTACATCCATGCCCACGCCATAGTTCCTTCCAAAGAGGCAGGATCTTTATAAATAGCTATCGATTCTTTCACAACGGACACATTTCGGATGTACGTCAGATTTGGGTTGACCTGAAAAATTTTCATACCGCAAATCTTTCATTTTTGTGCCTTTTTCGAAAATTTATGGGTTATAATCGAGAAAAGCAACTAATTTTCGGCCCAATTTTGTTATTCACAAATATTATCGTCAAATTACTGTGAATAAATTATCATGGGAGGAAATCCCCTCGTCGGTGGTACTGTTACATTTGACTTTAATAATATCAGGGACGGAAGTCAAGGGAAGACAAGGCAGGCAGGCAGGCGGGGTAGGACAACGAATTCAGTGCAATCTGCCTCTGCCTGCATTGCAAAAATGTTTCATATGTTTTCCAAGTAACTAACTAATTCATATATTTTTGAGATTATGACTTAAGAAGAATGGAAATAGACAAGGGAAAGAATTGACTCAATTGGTATAATTGTGTTGAAGAGCGTAGACAAATTGAAATAAATTGTATTATGACGAAAACAGTAAGTACGCCTTCAATACGGGTCGAATTTATAGCATGCTGTTTATGAGCCACACACACGTAACGCATACATATGTAAAATTGTGTCTGGGGTGTAATTGAATCAATGAGCCCACCAGTAGGAGTGTAAATGCATTTTTTTCATATGATACAACTTGTAATTTAATTGTGTACCAACTCATCAGTTAATTTAATGTAGAAGTCGTCTAGAGATGGAGACGATTCTCACACTACTGCTCCTGCTTGGAAATATTAAAACGTTTGGTGTATATGTAGTTCGTAGGCTAAAAAATTCACTAATTAATTTATTAGGGTCAGACAACTAAAAAGGGTTTTCGGTTTTTGGCCGAAAAGATTATTTCCGACTTCTATTTTCTTAACACGCCTAACATTTTTAGTTTAATGTAATTAAACTAAAAACATAATTAAATCATTTATGACAGTCACCTCACATTCGAAGCAAAGGTTTGAAGTTCTAAAAACTAAAAACTTAAACAAATAAATATGCTTATATTGCGGTCCGTCTCGTCCAATTGTCACCCACTTTATACTTCATGCGAACTATAGAATAAGTGTGCTAAATATAAAATGATAACTAATTCTAAAACGGCTTTCATTTTTTAAAAAGCATATCTTCAATTGATGACAACGAGATCCTTCGTATACAAATCTTTGGATTTTTATGTTAACGAATAAAATAGAATTTGGACAGGTGGATGAGACAACCGTCTGTTTAATTTTAATCTAACGTAGTAGCGTAATTAATATTCAATTCTCGCCTAAGTGTGAATCTCGTTCAACACTTACATTAAGAAAAAATTATTTGTCACTATTTCCTGCTGGTATTGCGAACTTGGTGCTTCGTCGGCTTCATGTGTTCTTACATCATTTAACAACGTCGTTATTTTTGAGCTAAATCATATTCCAAAATGCTGATCTTTGAATTGAGCTGCACCTGCACCGATGCTTCCTAGCTTATTCATTATTCGTAGGGATATACGTGGACCATTATTGGACAAGGTCAGATTTTATGTTCATGTTGTTCATCTGTTGGTCTGAAAAATTTATCGCGAAAATATATTGCAAAAATAATAGGGGACAATAATCGATGCAATTGTAGAATACCTATTATCTCCTGTAATAACAATTACTATGCGTCTGTTGTGAATATCCGAGGTACGATAAAAGACAACGTTTTCATATGTTATAAAAAATTGTGCAATAAATCATTCAGAAGCCTCGTTTCCTTTCATCAGTGGGCGTTTTGATTGTATTGCATTAAATACCACTCAATTAAAACGGAAATTCCGTTACATCAAGCTAAATTATAGCAAACTATAAATCAAATTATTGGTACTCGTTTAAATAATCTGAACACTTCAATATTAATTGAGCGGTCCCATCTCTCCATCAAATAAAAGGAAGTTTTACACATAAAGTTCCAACTGCACTGCGAATAATACGAATAATATTATTTTGAACTTATATAAATTATAGAATCTGAAATAAATCATGCAAGTAAAAAAGTCTTATATGAAGTATGTTATAGCATTTAACAATGAATAATTACCCGTATTATGTCACTCCTTTAATATTTTTTGCAGACGTAGTTTTGATATGTGTGACGCGAATTGTGAAAAGTGAGTTCGACATTTTTTTTAGTTTTTGTCCTTCAACCTTTTAACTCGGCTAGAGAAAACCAGTACGGGAATGCACGCATGCATGCATGATGTGTCTGGGTCTGGGCTTGCTGGTGCTTATATCATATTTGTTAATTCAATTCACGTTTTTTTTAACTTGAAGATGTTTTTCATTTCTACCTCACCGGACCGGCCGCCGGCCGGTCTGTAGTAGATATAAAAATTAAAACCATTATCATAATTTAAATAGTACAGTGCGGATCATGTATGAACCAACTACGAACTATCCGCTTTTTGGGCGAAGCATTGCAGATACTGTAATTTTTATTTAAGAATAAATCCCATATAATCAGGATCGCCAGGTCGGCAGGATTTTTAAACTAAAACCATTTATAGATTCAAAGTGTTTTTGTCCTACGATTGTTTACAAAATGTATACCGCACTTTTTCTGTCCATTTCGGTTATATTAATACATCGATGCAGGTAATTTATTGGAAAGGGTTTCCGTCACACACCTGATAATTTCAAACTCTGATACTGTTATTGTACTAGCCCTTTTTCGGAAATAACTCGATAATGATGGTTACGTTATGTAGATAGACATGGTTCTCACTACATTATTATGTCAAGAAAAGTTTCAAAGATTAAAACCTTTGTCCTATTATGACCAGAAAACCTTATTACTATTTACTTCGGATTATTCGGAACACATCGCTTTTAAAATGTAATTTAAGATACTAATAATTTGATGTTAACTTAAATGTGTATTCGTTACTGATTTGAAGAACTTGGGTCAAATAAAATAAACTTTCTGGTTCATTCTGGTATTGACAAATTAGGTTTCGGTTTTATTGTTCATAAATAAATTAATCCAATTAATCAACATTACTTTGGCAAGTTAGAGACAGCCGAAGTTATTTTGATTGATTTTTTAGTGTGGTTGGAAGTTGGAATGGAATTGAAACATGCTTACTGGAAACTTTCGTTAGAAATTGAAACTGTCGCATATTTTTGGGACCAAATTAAATTGATTCAAGCGGAGTATGGAGTACAAAGGCAATATTATCATTCTGCTGAATTTATAACACATGTCTAGAGATTCTAAACCCAAAAATTGTAATTTTTAAACATTTTTCATTATTTTTAAAATTTTCTCGTAGCCCCAAGATCCGTGTATTTTTACACCAGAATAAACTATTCGTAGCGCGAAAGACATAAGAATCTTAAAAATTCATAACATTCTAAAATCAGTTTTTGATTTCTTCAAGAAAATATGTAGTTTTGTTTTAGTAAAACTATATTAAAATTGAAGACTTTATAAAAATGTGAAGGTCGAAGGTCAAGGGTGAGTAGAATATTGTTTGTTCTAATTTTTTTGCTAGAACCAATTAAAATGGCAAATGGCAGAGTGGTTAATATTTTTTTCCTTGGGTTGAATAGAAAAATATTTTTTCATCTATTTCCAGAATAGAGATTTTGGATTCGCCTTTCTCCAGTGCCCACTGCCATCAACATGTCTATATCAAGTTGTCTTAGAAATTCTAAGGAAAGCGATTATTCTGGCAATGACTGTGTCCTATGCTCCTCTTCGTGTCGTCAACTTTTCAAGTCTACTTCGGAATCACCGTCGCCAAATGCTCTGAAGTACTTGAGTAACGGTCAGGTTGACATAGACCCGGTTCTCTTGGCCAAATCACTGTGCAGACTCTTGGGACTTCCGGTTAAGTCTTTCAAATCTCGGTTTCTTCTAGACAGTACGTCATTCTGTGTGACCTGTACGACCGTTGTGAGTCAAGTTCATGAACTTTTAATCCAATTGGAGAGAATTCAACGTGACCTAAACAATTTCAAAACTGACATTGAAGATAAATTGAAAATCAGTAATCTGGATTATAAATCATCACCTACTCGGAATCGGGATCTTCGTTCAGACATCGTGCATGGTAAATTGACAGACAGCAACATCTTAAAAGTTCTTTTTAATTAGCATGTTCGTTTTATTAAATCTGCTTTGGACTAAATTGGACGTCGAGGTTCGTCGTTGTTTAATTACTAGTAACGTAAATGTAATATCTGATGTTTGCTTTTAATAGGGCTCAACTCGGCCAAACCAAAACCCTTTTCGGATATGATTGTGTTTGACAATAATGCGGAATGCGACGGTTACAATGATAAAATTCAACCCGAGACCGATCAATCCGAGATTGAAGTTGATAAATATGAACTTGAAGTCGGTGAAGATTTGACCGCGACCGCCACCGCGACGGCGACGGTCACCGATGAATTATCTGATTTTTCTAATCCCCTGTCCGATCGCAGTCAACTACTTCTTAGAGTGCCATCAAACAAAAATCCACTCAGTCGACAACAGAGAAAGAGACATGTCGTTTCCCGAAAACGTGTAAGAACTTTACCCCAAATCAGTTAGATCGGAAGAG
>JAQGCB010003261.1:0-10059 GCA_034698835.1 Protaphorura tricampata | reverse complement strand
TTTCAGAATTTTCTGACTCAACCCGCACGAGATATAGGCGAAGCTAACTGTCCACAATCAAAAGAACAGACCCTGTACTACTGCGGATTGTCTTACATGATTCGGATATAGACTCGTTTTGTATAACCCGAATTCATACAATACCTTCAGACAATTTTTTTTTCCTATTCGCATTGTTTATTCATAAAATACAGCAGCAAGCAGCCCAATTCCAATCCGTAGAAGAATAAATCCCTTGTGTAGTCTTATCACATTTTGTATTCATAAGTTCATCGATGAGATGACGACGGTAGTAATTGCCTGCCAAACGAAACTGTCAACCTAATCCATCATCACATTGACAAGTCATACGAATGACGGATGACATCTTCATTTTTTTTTCATTTCAAGTTATGACCAATCTTCGACGGTACTATGCACGCAAACGAGATACGAGATTATAAGGTTCAGGACAGTTTTTAATATTTACAAAGTGTCTTTCCTTTTGATTTGACGCGTCAAAATTCAGGACAGGAGTACATAAGAAAGGTAACTTCCAACATCTGCTTCAGAATTTAGATTACGTATGTACATTGCACATTGCACCGGAATCCGTGTGTTGTTGACACTTCTATTGGCGTTGACCGTTGTCGAGCACAAGTACATCAGTCAGCGTGGTCGAATTATGTAACTAACGTACATAAGAGGTATAAAATCTTCACGAATAAATAATCTCGTTCGTTAAACTCCTTGTACAAACAAATACATACGCAAACAAACAAACACGGCAGGATAGCATAGCGGATTCCGTTCCGACTCCGACTGGCTCAACGAACCACTTGTCGCTTCCTTGGATTCTTTTCCTCCAATTCAATTTAATTCAAACCTCCCGAGTAGCGTTTATTAAATTATAGTGAAACATTTAAGTGATGATTGTGTGTGTGTTTGTTGTGGTTTTAAAAAATGTTTGACAGTTGCGGAAGTCTTAAGTAAAAAAAAATGTTTCGAGTGTCCTGCCGTCCTCCGGGAATTCTTCCCTTGTCTGTCACACTTTGCTGAAATTGTTGATGCTTTTTCGCCAGGAGTGGTGGTGACAGGCGGTTGGTTGACTGAGCATGCAACGAAACAATTTTTTTTGATGAAATGGAATGTTTCATAAATGCAAATGCATGTGGAAATAAGGAATGAATTAATCCCGTTCTTTCTGTCTTTATTTGAAGCTAAACCTCCGAATAATGGTTGGTCTGCCTTAGTAACTAGACCTAGACCTATATAAAATCTCAAGACAGAAGATCGAGCATGAGTACGTGTGTTTGAACTCAAAAGGCTTCCTTGTTAATTCATTACTGACTGCATCCGCATCCTTTTCTGTCCTCCTCCGAAAAACCACGGAAGTTGGGGAATCCCCAATTTCCTCAAACAAATGACTTGAGAAAAACTGAAAGGAATGAACGGACGGACGGACGGAAGCAAGTGTTTCAGTTCAACTTCAAAAAATTTTCCCATCATAAGACTAATGTTAAAGAGATCCCCTCATCCCCGCACTGACAAGCCACGTAAATAAGTACGTACAATACAAAGGTACTGTTCATATTTCCAAAAAAGAACACAAGATTTTTCCTTCTAGGAGTTCACACACTTGCGGAACTTCTTTTTTTTGGCACTTGGTTTTGAAAGAAAGAAAGGGAAAACAAAGAATTTATTGTTGTTCTTTTTAAATTAAACTGAATGTTTTTTCGTGCTGTGCATGTGCATAGTCAAATGAGCCACTCCGCAAGATTTTTTTATTTGTAAGTGTAAGGTCCGGGTCCGGGACAAAGGAATATAAATATAATGCAGTGCAATACTGCAATTTATTCACAAAATATGTACATTAGTTTGTGTGGGAAAATGATTGGGAGTTGGGATTTTTAGTTTTTCTAAGGTTGGGAAATGAAAATGGGAAGACGTGGATTGCATATCAAATTAAAGGGATTTTTGCCTACATGGACGTTCCATAAATTTTCTCAATCCTCACTCGTTGAACTGTAAGTTTACGAGTTTTATTCGCAACAGGTTTTTTTTTCTCTTCTTCTTCTTCCCATTTCTACATAGTTAGGATTAGAAAAATGTTGTTTCTCTTCATTTCGTCCGTCCGTCCGTGATGTCTTTTCACTCGCGTTAATTTTCCAATTCTTCACTTCAATATAATACATGAATAAATAATTTCATGTGAATGTGGTTAAATTCTTCGATTGCACATACATTCTTTTATTCATGTACAGAATCCATGTATGTATGTTGTAGTTCAAGTCGATTGAGAGATGAAATTTTTGTGGGTAACAATTTTTTTTTCTCCATTGCTTGGTTCGGGTGGTAATTAATCCTTTATGACTTGTATCTCTCTTGTGTACGTATGATTGTGATTGCGTGAGTTGTGGGTTTGTCTGCCCTCAAGGGATAAAAACTACAACACAACTTGGTACAAATAACTTTAAAAAATGTAAAGTTTTTCAAAACTCCATACTCCATTGAATGAATTCCATGGTCTTCTGGTTCAGTTTTAATTGGGATGCGTGTAAGTGAGTAGTTATGAGTGCAGATAAAACCAGAATAATAATGTAGACGTGTTTACTCATGATTCAAACAGAATTTGCAATTCTAGTCCATTAATTGATCTTTTGGATTTAAATTATTAAGAATCAATTACGTGTTTATGACCTGAGGTCTAAACTTTGATTGACATTAGCGGTAGAGTGAGAAATGTTTTGAGGGTTTGGGGGAAAATCATCCCGCTGGGGTGCAAATTAATGATGTACTTTGTACAATCCTAACCTGTAATCAAGTTCAACTAGCTTAAACTTGCATAGGGTCGACAGTAGCTTTGGCAAACACAAATATGTAGTGTACTTGTAGTTATGGTAGAGTGGCCCAACGAGAACGACTATGTCAAATATTAAAATTCCTCTCCGGTGTTCAATTCCGAGGGACTCGAGAAAGTTTAAGTCCAGTACGTTATAGAAAATATTTACCAGATTCGCCCATAGATTTCTCTGAATTTGTTTATTCTTGGCAGCATAGTTTTAGGGAAATTAGACAAATTTCCAAAGTCCCGGGTTCAATTCCCGAGGACAATAGCCAATAGACTTTTTTCACTTCAAAATTCGAAGCATAAATGGAATTCGTAGAAAGATGAATAGAAAAAGTTTCACTCGTGTACTATATGTGTGTAGAATTTCTGTGAATCCTGTCTCCTGTGGTTAAGATAGCCATAGATGCAAACCCTGCATGGTTATCTTTACTACAGACATATTGAAATTAAACAGAGCATTCCAAGTCCAAGTAAGGGAATGAAATGAGTCGTTACAATGTCATGCGGTAAAAATCCCATGCAATTCCAATTCCAATAAATAGGAATAAATGGACTATCGTTGTAATAACCCTTGTCAAAATCAAATGAGAAGTGACGGTTAATGAATCGCACGAGCCACGTGGCTCATCTTGTCGGTCTCCAATGAAAGGAATTTCCTTGACATGTCCTCATGTACTTGTACCATAATACTTGTACCGTGTACGTACATCAGTAAAGAAAAACTTCTACAGTCTTTATGATCTGGTTTTGACTTTAATGGGTTTTTACCGCTGCCGCCGCCGAGAGTCTTTGTTTATTTGCACAACCCCGCGACCGCGACACATTTCTACGTACGTATACATACTAATACAATACTCTCTTGAAAGGAATCTTCCTTTTAGTCTTTATCTGTAGACAATAATGTTACATTGAAATTCTATTGTTACAAATAATACGACTACGCGACGTATCAGAGATCACTCGTCTTCATCTTCCATTCTCTCACATTCTCATCGCATCGCCCATGCATCGATTATTTATTCCATTCCTTTTCTCCTTGGCACCCAACCCTACCCTGGAGCACCCATCCCAAGCGTCCATCCCCATCGGAAGTATTGTACCAACAAGTACAAGTGAACTCAAAAGAAAAGGTTATCTAATGGACTCCTAATGGTGTCAATAGTTTGATTTATGATTGACGTACGTATATTATTTGTACTGCTACGTAGAATTGAATTCAATCTCACTGTCTCACTTTCTCTTAATGGGGTCGCAGAGGAGATCCAACAAATTGACACATGTGGAGTGTGAATTACTTGGACGCCTTGAATTATTTTCCAATTTGGCGGCAGATTTGTTAGTCTATGCTCCCGCTGCAGCGTACATACGCGTGCGCACTAGGCTGGAATAAGAAATTGCACCCAAAACGGCAGTTTCAACAAAAATCTGGGTGTGGCGTCCCTTCCATCCTTATTTCTTAGCCAGCCTGAGGCACCAACTTCCTTAATATAATATCGATAAAGTAGTATGGAATCGACGCGACGCGTGCTGAAAGAAGCTATAAAAAGTAACGACCGTATTAGACCGACATTAATAAGTAATTTATCCTAAGCTTAACCTCAAGATGTGATGGGAGAGTGATAAGACGGAATGGAATCCTAATTCCTAATACCATGCCGGTCTTAAGTATTACGACGACTACAAGAAATGCATGGTGTTTACTATTTACGCTCATGTCACGAACTAATAAACCCATGGACTTAATTTGGTAGGAAGGAAAGTCTTTTAGTGTCCAGACTTTACAGTCTGTAGTGCATTTACGTACATTTACATTTGCATTGACTGACACACATAATAGTAATAAGTACCAAGTACGTATGTTTACATAGCATGCATTGTATTTTATTTTGGTTTGATCGAAGTCCGAAGATGAAGATTCAAAAAAAACGCAGATGTGATCTCACAATCCACCCACGCTCACAAAATACCTTTCCCTTTGATTTGAATTTAAATGAAACAACACAACAATTCGTGTTATGTACGGGTGGAGGAATTGACATGACGTAATGTATTTGTTTTGATCTTACGTACAGAAGAGCATACCTTCTATAAAAAAATAGCCTTTCGTAAACATCTATAACATATGGGTTACTTCCAATTGTTATTGTGACCCGTATTGTAGTATAATTCTATGTATTTGGCATGAAGCGGCATTCTTGGGACACACAGCACTGTTTTCAAACTCAGCACTCCAATCATATGTTATGTATGTATCGTTATAAATAATTTACGTAATAGGAAAACACCCTTACACACTTTACACCAAACTATTAGGCCACCAATCTGGACATTTTGGACGGGTGGGTGCTGGTATGTACTTTACTTCCATAGTGTACGAACATAATGTGTGTGCACTACATTTACATAATGTGCTGTGTATGTTGTCTGCCTGTCCTCCTACGAAAATGTCATCCATTATTATTATTTTTCTGTTGCATTCGTTCTTACGTTAGTTAGATTGAGATTGGACTGCATTTTGCTTGCAAGCCTAATCATCATTCTTCATTTCCTTTTCCTTATTAGAATAGAAAGTGTCAGACTACGAGCATTTTGTAAATGTTTCATTTTAAAAAGGGCGTGCTCGCGTGCGAAAATTGGAGTTCGGAAGTGTCATAAGTCACGTGGTATGAGTTAATTGAGTTCATTGGGAATACCAGGCCGGTATACTCAATATTTTCGGTTATTGTTAGCCCCAATTCCGAAACGAATAATCAGAATATCTGCCATTTTGAGGCTCAGCACAGCTACCAGCAGTAGGAAGCGGCATCTTCCGTCGAATATTTCCTATATTCCTGATGTACTTGTAAGACGATTATGGATAATTTTGTGCAAATATTTACTCTCAGTAGGAGGTCACTTTACTCTTAAATGAAGTGAGAATGTCCACCAAGTCCCGATTTTCTCTTCAGAGAATCAGCCAATCCTTTTTAACTGTCTTCCATCATTCTAGAGGTTTTTGGTGGCGCTGCGCTGCGCTGGTTCGTAGAATCTGAATCATACATAATATTATTATGTATGTATGTATGTACATACGTTGGAATTCATTGTTTTCTCTTACATGGTACATTGTGTTTTTGTACGTACTCCTGCCATAATATTTCATCTGCCAAGTAATTAGCCATATTAGTCCGTTTTTAGTGGTATCATTAACTGAGTGAGAGTCAACTCCGCCCTAACCTTCTTTCCTTGTCTTCAACACATTTGTCTATTTCGCACGTACGTACCTACTGCTACTCCAAGCTCCCCTATTTTCATTTAAGACACCTCATCATTTCTGCACCAAAGATTCCACGGACTACTGACACTCTCGGTCCATCCATTTCTGTGTTTGAAATAAATGAGCGAAAAATTGCAAGGGACATCCGCTGTGAATGTGATGTTAAAATTTAATTTGTTAAGTAAAAATTATACAGCGAGCAAGTCGGTCGGTCGGAGCAAGTGGAATTGTTTAAGTTAATCTTTATTCCATTTTTTTACCATTTGAAACAATGTGGAAATGGTAATCACAGTTTATATTGCTATGGAATGCTATGAAATGGAATTAGTGGTTTTCTTGAATAATACGTATATGTTCCAGGCAGAGCACCGGACGGTACAATTTTGTACCAATGCTACAGTACAGTAAGTACAGTTGTCGTAAATTAATGGAAGTCCTACAACACATGATACATACATTCTTGTAGTTAATAAGTATTAGCTGCTGTTTGTGTCAGTCAGTGCAGTGCAACTCTTTTCATTAGTCGAAACAAAGGCGAGCACTCAAATATTTTAATTTGGTTTAAGAATTTATGCTTCAAGTCCAAACATTCTCAAGAGCTTACGTAAAGTTGCTTGCATTGTATTGTGTTACGAGTTTACATAAGTATGTTCGTTTCAACAAAGGCAAAGAATGGGTGAGTGAAATAAAATATGGTAGGCATTGGAATTATAATGCTCATTTTGTACGCACATACGGTTAAAAAATTTCTTGAGCAAACTAAACCTAGACTTGTTTATGTTTTGTCCAATTTGTCCCAAACATTTAAAAAAATTAAATATAGTCTGTCTACCTGCACAAAAACCTGAGAATTAAAATGCTCATTCTGTCAGATTCGATCAACACAAAATAAACAAACGAAATAGTAACAGTGGGAGTAGGTAAAAAATTCCAAGACTTTTATAACAAGTGGGCGGAGTTTGATTATAGTTTCATCCCTGTGAACTCATTTTTCATATTTTTACCACTTAGGCTGTCTTCACCTGATCCCTCATAAGGGTGCATGATGGACTCATCCCTAGTTCTTTTTTGATTCGAACCAGTAATTTTATGTACGTACCAGCCACCAGCACCAGCACGGGACTCACCATTCACCAACATTATCATCTAGCTTGTTTCCCAAAAGTTATTTACAATGTTATTAAATTCCTTTTCCTACTTTATAACGATGCTTGGAGCAAATACGCAAGTAGGAAAAAAGCAATAGAGAATTGATAGCTCCCATATTTGCTCACCACCTCCATTTCAGTTTCTCAACAGATCGTGGCTCATGATTGTTGTCCTCTTTTTCTTCTTGTGTGTATGTATCTGTCTTGATAAAAAGGCGGAACTCTGTTGGGTGCATAATTCGATTCGTTCGTTCGTGGGATGAATCCTTGCTGTGTATCTGTATCCTAGTTCATAACTTCGGACCTCATCTCACGATTTTCACTCCGAGGTAAATTAAATTATATTATATGGCCGACCAGGCAGGCTATGGCTTGGCTATAATGGCAGTGGTAGTGGTAGTGACTAACAATATTGGTGGATTTGTTGCTGATAAGCAGCGAAAAAAAATATCCCTGCCTACGCGAGAAACCCTGTCATCAAACAGGGGTATGAATTCACGCTCTTGGCGGCCAAACAACAGGTGGGATTCGGTAATCGGTATTTTGGAAATCATTCAGAAATGCGATTGGGTTTGGCGCCATACTGTAATACTGTAGTGTTTAAAAATGCGAATTGGAAAAAATGTATATGCTGACGTTTGATTTTAATCAGGAATGAATTATTGCTAATAGCAAATGGTTCGGTGGAGCTTCTGTGCCGCCACTCCACAAAGTTTGAATGAAATATTCGGCAGGGTCAATATGGTCAAATAGGTTTTTCCTAATTGTGTTGGCTTAAAGTGGTAGTCGATAAGAAATCCCAGCCGTTCCTTGGATGAATTCGGTTAAATATGTTTTTCGTCGGGCCAAAAACGCTTCGTGTCGCTCAAAATTAGTTCCAAAACATTTGTCGGGGTTGGAGGCGGTACCGGCATGTACTTCTGGATCTGTAACTTATTAGCGCTTTGAACAGACAGATGCGGCCATTTTTGCAAGCAAGCCAAAAATTAAAGTTAAGCTGCACCGGACCATTTAGCAAACCAATTAAAACACCCAGTTGCAGAGATTCAATGGTTGAATTACCTTGCCTCTCGCTACTGCCCTTTTTGTTTCCTCTTATGTATGATAAAATATTTACAGCAATTAAAACTAATGTAGAAAACTGAGCAAACGTCAGTAATTATGACTAATCTTGAGTTTATGAAGCATATCGAAGATATCCTTCCTCCGCCCGTCCAGTCCAAACCTAAACTGTTCTGGCCAAAGCTAAAGCTGATGCCAAAGCCAAAGGCTAGACAACTTTCCTGGCATGCATGCATGGAAGTATCAAGTATGTATTGTATTCATATTGTAGTTTTAATCTCATGCAACCGAGCTGGGCCGCTAAACCTCATTGAAGCATCTTTGTATTCTTCCCAGGAATGGCATGAGACTTAAAAAGCTTATTTTATGACCCCAACAATTGCTTTTAACTTGCTCCTCTGCTGCTCAGCTTCAAAAAATCTTTATTACGAACAGATCTACAAAATCCATTAGTGTTGTCCTTGTTGTTCACTTCTCATCAATCACTTTTAGGGTCAACTTCAGCAATTATTGGATCACATTCCAATTATTAAAACAAGAACGATTGTATGTAGTCATGTACATACGTACTGTACATATACTACTGTAGAGAGTGCATGCAAGATCCGACGACTTGCGACTTGGGGGTCAACGATACCGAATGAACATTACATTTCATTACATATATAGAAAAACTAGACTAGAAATGATCTTGTTCAACTTTGGAATGGGAATGGCATGTATGTTTCACATTTTTGTACAATGTACCACCGGGTTGCCGTCAAAGAAAGATTTTTTTTGGGAGAAAATCTTACATTTCATGATTTGAAAAATTAGGAATTTTGTATGAATCAGGTCGCGCGGTTGTGGTCGTGGTGGCTTTTAATTTAAACCCGAGCGGGCGTTCGTTTCGTACCATGCAACGCATTCCCATCTTAATATCTCCGTCTCCGTGTACTTGTAAATGGCAAAATCGTGCTCAGTATTTGCAAGGGTCTTAATTGCCTATTATTCAAAAAGATGATCTATTAGTTTTCAAGTGAATTGAATGGGTGAGGACGGTGTGCCATTGCCATTGTGTGTCTGTGCCAACGGTGTGTCTTGTACATCCGTACATTGATTTCCTTGTGTTTTCTCTCTGTTAAAGTGGGCGTTTGAATTTTAATCAGTTGACTCTTTCACTGTGTGGTCCAATATTTTAAAAAAACATTACGGGTGGCGGAATGGATCAGGGAGTTTTTTTGAGTCATCTTTAGAATATTTACAATTTTTTTTTCGTTTTGCATCTAAAGTGAAAACTGTCGAATAGAACCACGAAACCGTGGACTCATTTTGGTGGTGGTCCGATTGTGTCCCTTAACTTTATTTTACAGGAGCACTTTTTATTGCGTGTTGAACAACACGTGTTCCTTTGGCTTCTGACATTGAAACTTTTCCAAAATTGGGTACGAGGACTTAAGTCTCAAGAGATGGGTGTGAAGTATTTTTTTATAATAGAATCTATTGTGAGTTATTTGAGAATCCATGTACCTAGACGAGTGATTAAAATGTCATCTCCGAGTAGCTGCTCACTAAGAATTAAGGATAAAATTCCTATAAAAAATCTTCTTCAGAACTGAACAGGTGTTTATAGTTGAATACTTCTCTGAAGATGAAAAACTATTTGGCTTGAGCTTTAGCTTTAGTAAATGATAAATTGTCTACGACAAACATACGTATACAATTCTTTCTCGACGTGCTCATAATACTGTAATGAGTAATATAATTGATGTTAATACTTGAAT
>JAQGCB010003260.1:0-10060 GCA_034698835.1 Protaphorura tricampata | reverse complement strand
GCTTGTGATCAGTTTTTGTGTGTCTGGTGTTTCGGATGAACCAATTTCGAAACTCGCGTTCAGCAATCTGAAAATTAAGTAATTAAATTAGTTTTTTACTCTCCACTATACAAATTATAATTCCTGGGTCAAAAATTTACTTCCTCCGTAATAATTACACCGCGATTTCGAATTGTTGTATTTTAAAACAAAACGATGCTTTCAAAACTTACTTGTTCCAAATTATTTCATCACTGGTATTGAAACAACTAAAAAATGCTCGCATAAGCCAAATTTTATTGTTGTCAGAAGTTTCAAAACGTTGACGTTGGAGAATAAATACGAAATCGTCAATGACGCCGTCAGTCTTAAGCGCGGTGCAATAAACTAATGATCGTTGGTCCAGTGGAATTCTGCAAAAACAACTCAGCTAATTGTAAAAAAAACATTCATCTTATTTTAGGACGCTTGTTGTGTATACAGGGTGGCCCAATGCAAATTAAATATTCAAAGATTTGTTTTAACTTTTTTGAACCACTAATTCTTCAATGGTTTTACTGGCACACCCTGTAAACAAATAATGATAATGGATTTACTACCTGTTAATCTCAGGATCATCCTTCCACTCTCTCCAAAGTTCAATGGAATATTCTACACAACCTGGATGTTGGATTTCACAGGCCCATTCCAGTAGTTCTGCCCGGAATAATATTATGTTCCCAGTCTCATTTGTATTTTGGTCGTAATTAATGACACGGAAAACTTGTGTTAGAATCGGTTCAAAATATTTCTATGAATCAAACAAACAAAAATTACTTACGCCACGCACGCCTAGGCCTGAAATAATTGACATTTTTTTTTACAAAGTTGTATTTAATTTACTTGAAATAAAATGACATCATGTCCTTGCAATAGGTTGTACAGTCGACGAAGATGACGAATGATTGGGATCCAAACTGTGTACTCTAATTCCTTACCCAAATATTTGGTTGAATTTAGTGCTACTTCGATTTGACTGTAACCTAAAATTGTAAGGGTACGTAGTTAAAAAACTACGCCATCTATTTTCCTTTAAATTAAAAGTAATGTTTCCAAAATTGTTCGCAAATTGGTTGGTACCCTCAAAAGCCAATGTGAATTGATCATCCAGAAGTTGACTCCGAGTGCCATGATGTAACAGCTTGTGATTCTCTGTCATCTGTTCCTGGATTAATTGTGTTAAGTGGTCATCATAAAGTACTCGGTAGTATCCTAATAAAATTTTGAAAATGAGATAATACCCACATTAACGATACAGGAATTATATCGGAACAATTAATTTCGTATGCAAAATACAAACCCGTAGCCCCAGAATTTAAGATAATCCATTGGGATGTATTATGATTCCAATTTGCCTTAGTAGTCGTTGTATTGATCCAAAATGTCGGCAACATATCGCCTTCTCCCAATTTGGGAGTATTTTTAGTAGCGATACTTACTGGGATGTACCATTTATTTCCACTCTTGGCTCCATTTTTACGGGTCATCGTTTCCTAAATATTTGAAGTTTTTTTTTCATTTTGTTACTGCACTGCTTGTATGAAGGACAAGTAATTTTTCTGATATGTCAGCCGTACCTGTGAAATGTACACTTGGCTGGGTCCGACAGCGGACACCCTTACTAAAGGATAACCTCGCTGTAAGGTCCAGGTGTCCATGATTTCTTTCACGGTTACACTGGGCGGTAATTTGTGATCAGCATGTGCTTGCTCCGTCAGAACTTTGAACAAATCATCTTGTTCAACCGATTGGAAAGCGCTATGTGTGAATGTGAACAAAAACGGCATCAAATAAACGCTTAATAGTTCAAAAATTATGCAAATCTGAAAGATAGTTGCTACAACTCACTATTTCTTCAAAAATTTCTGAAGACCACGTTGTAAAGTTTTCTCAGTCAAAAATCCTTCCATCATTCGAATAATTGCAGCACTTTTCTTGTACAAAATTGGATACATAAGTGAGATATCGTTATGTGAATTTGGATCTCTAATTGTTGATAATTGTACAGGATGACTATTTTCTAGGACATCGAATCGCATGGCATATTGCATATCCATTACGAGCCGAGTCTTTTCTGTTTCAAATTCTGGAACAGTATTTTTCATCGCTAAGTATTCGACGTGACTGGCGAAACCTTCGTTCATCCAGAAATCAGTCCAAAATTTACATGTGACCAAATTTCCAAACCATTGGTGGGCCAATTCATGGGCAATCACGGCACTTGTAGATTCTCGATCCTTTTCTCTGTACTCCGATTTAGTGTAATAAAGTGTCGTTGGGCTGTATGGATTTTTAAGCCACACATTAATCATTGAACTAAGATTTTTCTAAATCCGTATGTTCATGTACCTGTAAATATTTAAACCCCAATTCTCCATAGCGCTATCAGTAAAATCCACCATGGCCGCGGAGTCCATTTTTGCAAGCGGGTATTTCGCCAAGAAGTACGATTCATAGAATGCTAGTTGTTGTGCGACCAATTTAGCACTGTAGTTCCCATATCCAGCATCGATTACATGTTTAGGGGCAAGAGTCTGTAGAAATTTAAGTTTTTTACAAAATTTCTAAAACATTTCAATAAGATGAGGTATCAGAATTTTACTTGAACTGGTTTGTCAAAAATTCCAGGTGGGGCTTTCACAGCCGCATAGTCTGAGACGATCCAAGCTAGGAGATAAGTGGACATCGGGACTGTCCGTTCAAAAGTGTCCCATACCCAGTCCGTATAATCTTTACTGAAATGGTAATTTAAACTTAATTATTCTGTTATTTGTAAGTAGAAACGGTCGAATGACCTTACTTTTGAACAGTGGTCTTCAGAGGGGTGTTAGAAATGGCCGTATAATTAGAGGCCAGACGTCGTCCAATCGTGAGCTCGAAAGTAGATTTCAGATCGGGTTCATCAAAACATGGAAAAGCTAACCGTGCGCCGAATGGTTGGAATTGAGTGGTTACCACGTATCTGAAATACGTTCAATTTTGTATATTAATTTTAATGATATTTTGAATAAAAATTAAAACCATTGTATTTTGATCGAGAATACCGTGTCTCCATTGAAATTGGCTCTGTGTAATGACTCCGGTACATCCCAGTCCGGTACTTTTCTCCTGACGTATAAATCTCGGCCACGAAGTCCATGGAAATCTTGTAGCTTTTATTAGCAACTAATACGTGAGAGTCGAATATAATTGTGAAGAATTCTTTCTCGGGATCTCTGGCAAATCTTGTAATTTTGAGTTGACTTCCTTTGGGTTCAAGTGTAACCTATTCAGATCACCAAAATTAGCGAACATAATTTGTTTACACCATCATAACTTTAAATAAATAATTTTAAATGTGTGTAAATAAAAACTAATTATTCAGCGTGCTGATATAACCTTAACAGATGACTCAATAATTTGAACCCCAGAATGAAGTGTAATATTATTTGTAGTTTCTTTGCAATCCACCAAAATATGAACTGAACCAGGGGCTGTCCATGATTTCCCGGTATCTCCATCACCTAAAATTGGTCGAATTCTTAGAGTGTAATTTTTCGGAACTATTGAATTGTAAAGACGGAATTTTGGATCTTGAATTCGTAAATGTTTTTTAAAAACTCGTAAATCTCCAGTTAAGTCTGGATCTCCATTAAAATCTTTACGCTTGAAATTAAATTTTCCTTGACTTTGTATGAAAAATGATTGAATAATTAGAAAAAGGTTGACTGCTATGAGCAAGTCGAACTTCATTGTAATAATTGTGACTGCAAATATGTAGAAAACCAGTTTCACCTACGTCTGGGTCCAAACTGAAACAGAAGTGCAAATATTTTTTTGTATACGAGTACTCGGACGGACACCGGACTTAAAGATTCGTCATCTCTTGTCCAGTTTTTTGTTGTTGTCTTCACTGAATGACAATGAAAACCAGATGTTATAATGCAAACAACTTAAAGATTTGGAAAAAAATACAGTGTTGGATCAAGTCAGGACAGGACTCAGGATTAATTAGAAGCTTTGCTTGTGATGTCACTGTATCAATACGAGTCTTTGTAAGACTCGACTTGACTTGTGTGCGTAGTTAATTTGGACTGGACCTGTTATTGTTTTTTTAAATTTGTGACAGAGGTGCCTGACGCTGACGGCTAATGAGTTAGTTAATATTAGCACTGGTTGACTATTGAAATAGAAAAGAAAAAACATATTTTGGTAATTACTATCGACGATCCCGGTGAGCGGTGACGACAAAGTCCAATTTATTTGTTTTCAGTTTGGAGAGCTTAGTTAACGTAATTCTTTACGTAATTCCAGAATTTTCAAGAGTAGATACGTCGTGATTGATGAGCACTCACCAACAGATCACAGCCAACAGGCTTCCAGTAATCGATTTTGCAATGATTGTAATTAATTACAAAATTACAACCAAGTAACTGTAGTTGTGATTATGAAATGTAGAATTTTTGTTTTTGTAATTGTTATAGTTATTTTCAGATGCTTGTGTAATCGTAATCGTTGATAAATTGTATTTTCTAGTGATTGTATGTAATTCATTACTTTTGGTGGCACAGATCTGTAATTGTAATATAAATTAAATCATGAAAAAAAACTTATACATATAATTACAATTGGAATGTGTTTTAACCAATGCAATCACACATACAAGTGTACTCATGAAAACCTCACTATAAAATTAATATCCGGCCATGTCTGCCCTAGGAATATAACCCTGACTGTGGAGAAGTGACAAAGGTTTTTTGTACGTACCGCTAGGGTAGGACAGATCGAAACATAAATAGTAAAAATCCTAATTGAATCGTCCGTCAACCTTCGCACGCACTTCTAAAAATTCATGATCATGTAACGTAGTGTGATTTTGGAGGAATTAGTCATGTTATTTGTGATCTATAAAAGCAAGCAATGCAATTCAATGAAATCTACGGATCCAGATCAACACGCCAAGTGCATAAATAAATTCCTGGAAATCCCATTCATTTAAATACCTGCGTGCGTGAGTTACTCTGCAATTATTTCTTTGTATATTAATTCTCAGAGCCATGACCCAAATCTTGGCTAGGTCGAACAAGATAATTTGTTATAAATAAATCATAAAAATCCTGGACCCAGAAAATCGGAATATCCTTCATTGATAAATGTAAGCAATTTCAATGTTGTAAACGCAAGGACTTTAATTTGTTCCACCGCACCACAATAATCGTTTTCAAAAGCAGTAGTGGAGTCCTTAGCCTCGTAAATTCTGAAAGTGCACGCACCCAAAAATTTGACGGACAGTTTTTATGTAAGAATTCTATAAAAATACATGAGAAGAACCGTTCCACATCTCAGTTTAGAAATAAAATTCCTTCGAATTGAAATTTTTACTGTATTAGTTTGATATTTCTGAAACATTATTTTAATTATTTAGTTTAAACACAAAATGCGTTCATTCCATTCCCGTGTGTCATCATGTCATTTAATTTTACTGGCTCTAATTATATTGACCGTATTTGATGAATCGGTTATGGTAAATAGAAATATTTTATAGAATCCCAAAGTTACAATACTTCCCAACATTATAACTGATGAAAAAATAACATTTTTGGAATACTAAAAATTTCAGGCAGCGACATCCAAAGGACGTTCAAAACCTGGGTCACTCCTACAGACACAACTGGATGACATCTATAAAAAACTAAGTAATTATATTCTTATTGAAGTAAAATTGAAGATCTTTAAAATTTTCGGCCTTCTGTAGATAGAAAAATCAGCGGTATTATCGCTATCAGAATTGTGAATTTATTAATATTTATTCGAACTATTATTTTAATGCAGGTGAAGAAGATACAGAAATGATAATTCTGACGGAGAGATTATCCACGATGGAGAAAGCAATCAAAGAATTCCAATTTGGAGACAATCATGAAGCAATGGAAAAATCTATCAAACATATTGAGCACGTGAATCAAATATGGAAAAATAATTTTAGATCAATTAGAACATCTTTTGGGCAAATCCGAGAAAAACTTGCATTTACAAAACCAAATATCAATTTGGAGCGAGAAGGAGATTGAAAGTTCAATATGTTGGTTCAAATGGCAGGATATTTAATATTAGTTTAATTTATTTGATTGTGTTTTGTACTTCTTATTAGAAAATACCATCCATATGAGAGCTGGACCTGCTAGTACAGTGATATAAATATGTCGTGAATAAATTAATGAATATGACGTTCACCATGCATCGTTTATTCAGGGATTCAGGCTTGGCTCTCTAGTATACTTTTAGTGTGGCGAAATGATTGAATAATTGGAATCTTATCAAATATTAGAAATGAATAATTTTTGAGAAGCTACTGTTCTCATAATTCGAAATGTACGTGCGAGTGGGTCATTAAATAGTAATGGTTTCTATTCCTACATTTTTTAGTAAAAACTAATAAAACGGTCATACTGTCCTATTCCTAGCATTATTTTAATTTATGCAGTGAAAAACTCATTCATTAGAGAATTTATATAATTAGGTACATATCAAAGTGTCACCAACCGTTCTAAAACTTACTCTGAATCAATAGGCTTAAGTTATTCTGGTAGTGTAGTTTCAATATCAGCTCATTTAGTGACAATAGCTCTGAATATGAATACAAGAGATATCTCAAATTCCGATACACTTTACTCAAGTTTCCAAGTCAATTCAATTTGAGAGCAATAAGAACGGAATTTTGGAAGTTACGACAGATATTCTGATTTAACACACAAAACATACGATCAAATGCGAACCAGTGGGAACCATCTGTTAAGAAATACACATGTATAATTGACCAGGTCAGTGAGTATATAATCGACCTGGAAATATAAGACCTGAAAATTCATCGCTGAAAATATAATTTCTGTTGTGTTTGATGATGACATTTGCTAATAATTTTTCATGCATTAAATTATCACGTAATATGTTTTAAATTAATTAAAACAAGTTTATTCAAATCCCTAGGCCAAATGGGAAGCAACTCGCAAAAAGACACACGAAATGCACAAGTTGTTTAATTCAGCCTCGGCTATGTCAATTAATTAATGTATTTTTTTAATTAAAACAAGTAGTGCATGATTATATGCACTACATAATGTACCGCATTCGTTTGAAAAATTTCTCAAATCCTAAATCACTTCACGAGATCACGATTACCGATTGTCTGCATTAGACACTAGCCACGCATGAACTCGTTGACGATTTTCGGTAATCCAATCAATATTTCTTTCCAATAACATGACGGAAAAATTCAACATGGTCATCACAGGTGCTAATTTCTCGGAATTCACACCGATAAATCTTTTTGCCTATTGAAAAAAAAACGAACTTTAGTTATCGAGTATAATATTTTAATCAGTTCAGCTCCGTAATGAGAGTTCGATATAATTGGTGTGGGGGTATCTCATAGAAAAAAAACCCACACCATGTTTTCTATAGCCCCTTCGGTTGGGAAATCTCAATACACCGCACTGCCCATCGCGCACCGCAATACTAAAAACTAAATACGTAAAACCTTTTTATTTGCTCACTCTGTCCAGTTCACCAGCACTTTTGGAATGAGTCATCAGTGCGTTAATCGCCCCGTAAATTATTTTCGGCTCTCCTGAAGGAGAAGGACCCATCATAGAATCAATATTCCTTTCTAGAAACTCCATCACATCCTCCCGGGCTGCAGGATTTTCGGCTAAGCTTGGAAATATCACACTTTTGATAAGTTTTTTAACATCTGTCTCAGGAGCACTGGTCCCAGTATAGATTGTTGTATTTAAGAATCTGAAATAAAGTAAAATTAACAATTCATATTGTTTCCAGGCGCATTTACGAATATATTAAAAAAAAAATTACACATTCCAATCCATTTTTCCATCACTGGTATTAAAACATTTAAGGAATGCCTGGATTAGAGCAGCTGAATTGAATGGCACAGTTTCAACTTGTAGCCGATGGAACATGAACGCAATATCGAAAATAATTCCATCATTCCTCAATGCCGTGCAATACACAAGTGATCGCTGGTCCATTGAGATTCTGGTAAACAATTCCACTTTTTAATTTTGATATATGCAAATTTTTGTGACCATTGGGGCCCAAAAGAATTACTTTCACAATTAACCTCTTTTCTTCAGGGTTCATCTTCCATTCTCTCCAAAGTTTAATGGAATATTCTACACAACCTGGATGTTGGATTTCACAGGCCCATTCTAGTAAGTCTGCCCGGAATAAGACAATGTTCCCAGTTTCATTTTGACTTTGCTCATAATTAATGACTTGGAAGACTTGATTCAGAATTGGCTCAAAATATTTCTATAAACAAATGAAGAGATTTGTATCTTCAAAATATGTGTGCTTTTTCAAAGTTGTATTTAATTTACTCGAAATAAAATGACATCATTTCCTTGTAACAGGTTTTCCATGGCTTCCTGTAAAGAGTAAAGGAATAACCAAAAATATATTGACTGCTAATTTGAACGACGAGTTCACCTTGGACTTCATTGCAAGAATGCGAATGCAAACACAGAACAAATTTTCTGGACCAAAATTTAATCTCGTTCAACGTATGGACGTCAGACCATTGCGATTGAGTTTAATGGAGGTCATGTCTAACTGGAAGATGCTGACATTGAGATCGAGAACCAAAATACTCTAGTTCACTGCAGGGTCAAAAAAATTGAGACCAGAATAATTAGACACTTAATGATTGCATCCGTTCATTATGACGCTCTTTTGATTTGATCCATTTCATTTTTCAATTTTGAGTGAAGTACCAGTATGTACGTCAATCTCAGCACTTACGTTCGTGTGTTTAGATTTAGATCAGTTCTCACTTGTTATTATCTACCAATTTTTTTGACGGCGGAGGTCGCAATTTGCAAATATTTGGTAATTGGCAATATGACGACAACGACAAATTCATATTTTTCCGTGTCTGTGTTGTCCCGACTTATATCAAGTAATTGATTGTGAGAAGTTCTATTCAGATTTTATTTGGCAACTCAAAAATCAAGGGTGTTTCAAAATCGGTTAAAAATTTATTGTATACAATTGTAGACAGTGGACCTGACAATAATAATGTTGAGTTCAGACAATTATTTAATACATAGCATAAATTAAGACATTAATTCACTGTCAATACTTGACAATGTGGAAAATGTTGTATATCTGTTTTAGAGAGACAAAAATGCAACCTTGGAAAGCTTTTAAAAACTTAAACGGTAATTTATTTTACAAATATTTACATGTATTCTTTGCAATGCAATGGATGCATGAGCACTTTGTATAATGCGAATGCACAAGTTGTTTGATTTAGCCTCGGCTATGTCAATTAATTTGTATATATTTTTTTAAATAAAACAAATCAAAGGCCAGAACAAGTAGTGTGTGATTATATGCACTATATATGTACAACCGAAATCGCTAGATCACGATTACCGATTGTGTGAATTAGAAACTAGCCACGTATGAACTCGTTGACGATTTTCCGTAATCCAATCGATATTTCTTTCCAATAACATGACAGAAAAATTCAACCTGGTCATCACAGGTGCTAATTTCTCGGAATTCACACGGATAAATTTTTTTGCCTATCGAGAAAAAAAACGAACTTTAGTTATCAAGTATAAAATTTTAACCAGTTCAGTTTCGTAATGAGGGTTGGATCGTTCGGAGAAAAATCTTCCAATATATTTCGCTGGTATTAAAACATTTAAGAAATGCCTGCATTAGAGCGGCTGAATCGTGTGGCATAGTTTCAACTTGTAGCCGATGGAACATGAACGCAATATTGAAAATAATTCCATCATTCCTTAGTGCCGTGCAATACACAAGTGATCGTTGATCCGTTGGGATTCTGTTAAACAATTCCATTCTTTAATTTTGATAAAAAAATTTGTTACCATTGGAATAATTTCGGGATAACCTGTTTTTCTTCAGGGTTCTTCTTCAACTGTCTCCAAAGTTTAATGTTATATTTTACACACGCTGGATGTTGGATTTCACAGGCCCATTCTAGTAAGTCTGCCCGGAATAACACAACGTTCCC